>JAKSZT010034297.1:8703723-8765126 GCA_026826555.1 Tolypeutes matacus
AGATAGATAGATAGATAGATAGATAGATAGATAGATAGATAGATAGATAGATAGATCAATCGATCGATCATTGGTCCCCTTTGAGTGATTCTAGGAAATCACTTTAATATTTTGAAAAAGTGGTAAATAAGGCATTTTCCTGCCTTCTATATGAACTCAGGTTATCCGGATAATTGAAGAAGGGAAGTTTTTCTTGATGGGAGTGTTCTAGCTAATAAATGAGGAAGGGATGATAGCATTGGAACATCACTACTTTGCAGTCCCTAATGCATTAATGGATCTAGGCAATGATCATCAATGACTGCTAATATCATGAGAAAAGGGACAACTGGACATTATATACCTCCTAGTATAATGAAGTATAAGAACACAACACTGTCTATTAAATAACCTTGCAAAATATTGAACCTGAATCTGATCAATCCTCTAGACCTAACTACAAATTTACAAGATTAGGGTTAGGGAGGTATGTTAAATGACCCCACAGGATGCAATAAGCAAATCCAGAGTATAAAAGACTACAAAACAAATGACCTAGCTTCTTCAATCCCTTCCTTGCAAAAAACTTGCAAGTTATGAGAGAGAGAGAGAGAGAAAGAGAGAGAGAGAGAGAGAGAGAGAGAGAGAGAGAGGGAGAGAGAGATGGAAGATAAGAATAAAAGTTAATAGAGACCTATGTGACACAGAATATTGCAATGCCCTCATTTGGGTCAAATAAATTGGATAAATGCAAATAACTTGCCTGGATATGTGGTAATATTGATTTAAAAAATTGTTGATTTTTGAATGTGATAATGCTATTATAGTTATGTTTTAAAATGCCCTTATATGTTAGGGAAACACACCAAAATATTTTCAGAGGAAATGACATGATGTCCTACATGTACTTTGAAATAATCTGGGGAAGAGAAAACAGTGGGGAGTGTGTAAGGAAGGAACAATGATCTAGAGTTGATGGATTGTTGAAGCTGAGTACATCAGATTCATTCTATTATTCTCTCTCCTTTTAAGTATGCTTGAAAATTTCTATAATAAAAAGTTTTTTAAAACTAGAATGATGTAATAGAAAGACTAGCAGGAATAGTGATAAGGAGTGGTCAGGGAAGACCCCCTGAGGAAGTGACATTCAAATCTGAATGACAAGAAGGAGCCAGTCATATGAGGATATGGGGGAGGAGTAGTCCAGGAAGAAGGAATTGAAAAATGAACCCCAGTTTGGACATGTTCTTGGTCTTGGTCTGCATCCTAGTGGGTGTGGACCCACTGCAGATAAGTTCTCTTCAAGATATTACTTCATTTGAGGTATGGCACAACTGAGTCGGGGTGGCCTTTAATCCGGATTGCTGTGGTCCTTTCTAAGCAGAGTGAAAGTCAGGTGGAGAGAGAAGTGGCAGGGAGCAGCCAGACCTGGAAGTCAATGGAACCCAGAGGAGAAAGGAGGAGTAGCTTCCATATGCATTGCCATGTGACAGAAAAGCCAAGGACCAAGGTAGCTGGCGGCCAGCCCCAGAACACCAGAGTCTTCTGGAAGAAAGCATCATCTTGCTGACGCCTCTCCTTTGGACTTCTCCTAACCTCAAAATCATGAGCCAATGAATTCCTGTTGTTTAAACCAACCCATTTTATGGTTTTGTTTTAGCAGTTAGGAAACTAAACCAGTCACTAAACTTAATCAGCCACTTACACATTTTCTACATTATATGATGAGCAGAAATAAGATGCCTAGTTAGTAATACCGCTTCTTTGAAAATGATACTAATTTTCCATAGGATTTCTCCCCCCCCCCCCCCACATCGGGGGTGGGGGTACAAATCTCATGCTTAGGATTAAAAATTCAAATGTTTCTAAAATTTTGATTCAAATTATTTTAATTAAAAAAATTTAATTGCCTAATTGTCTTCACTGCTTGCTGCCTCATTCTACTACTGGGATCAATGCCGGCACCTGCTGGAGTTCCACAAGCTGCCAATTCAAACAGCCACATGTCAGTAAATAAAAGGAAAGATTTTTTTTTTTATATAGTTTTGAAATACTGCACCAATGCATGTAGTGTAAAATAGCCCAGTATGGTCCCAGCTGAATAGTAAGAGGGTGATTTATTCCCTAGGTTCTCTTTCCATTTTTGCTGTTTATGATAGCATATCAACTGAGCTTTTTGACTGAATTACCACCTTGTATTCAGGCTGGGACCATGCATTATTACATATGTAAGTATAAATGTTGATGCAAATGAGTTTTCCTAATGAAATGAGAGGCAGTTTATTTTTCCTTGCATAATGGGTGGTTCTGAGGACCAGATTTATTTTCTAAAAGGGAGTACATGCTTATTTTTCAATTTGTCATCCTTTCTTAGCATGAGCACCCCAATAATTCAGATCTGCAAATCTTTAAGCTTTCACAATTTGAAGTGGATTTTTTTTTTTCATTTTTAAACTGAAATCAATTCCATTGTGATTTATTATCAGAGAATTACCTTATGTAAAATGCTTAAGTGAATGAAATAATAACTTTAGGCCTATTGGTTAGAGAGAGCAATTTCCAGTTTTTCAGTTCTAAATAAATGGTGAGATCCTGGGTCATATTTTCATTTTATTCATTACACTGCCTGCTTTAGTTATTACCAAGTTTTGGAATGTCTAGAAGCTTCAAATGACCTGAATTACTTTTAAATATTGCTGAATTTCACTTTATACAATTTGAGCTACTTTGCTTGCTGTTGCTTGGTATTCTATTGTTCCATTACCTGAACCAGCCAGCCAAGTCTGGAGTTTATTTTGCTTTTCATAAATTAGGATACTAATGTTAAGCTCTAGGCTTTCTCTAGAAAGTCATGTGAAAATAAGTGCAGCTTCCTTGCTTTAAAAGTAGATTGAGAATTTGTTTAGTAAATTCTGGACCCATGATTGCAGCAGGAGAACCGAGTCAAGGGAAGAGCAGGTGCACTGAGCATGGGAGCGTTTCTCCCTACCTTTAAAGACATGAGGGCTCTGGGTGTGAGCAGATACCAGTGATGGGGCTTTCCCACAAAGCCTTCTACACAAGCTGTCAGTTGGGGGATTAACTGGGCAGGGGTCCTTCAAGAGCAGTTTAGGAACAATGATAGCTCTTTCCAAGGCCAGGAATCTCCTAAAGATGATGATGATATCTAACATTTATTGAGTACTTACTATATTGCACACACTATGCTAAGCATTTAACATGCATTATCTCATTTAATCTCCAATACAACCCTCTGAGGTAAGAACTACTATAATCACCATTGTTCAGATAAAGAAATAGAGGCTTAGACAGCTCAAGCAATGTGACCAAGGCCACCCAGCTAATAAATGGAAGAGCCGAGATTCAAAATCACACAGCCTGGCCTCAAACCATTCTTCATCTCTCAAGCATACTACTTTAACAAGATTCCCACCTGGAGAGGAATGCTTCCTTGCATAGCGTTTGCTAAAATCTCTGCAATCTCCCTTCCTGCCCAAAGGAAAAGAGCTTGGGTAGCCACGGGGTAATTTAGATATCTGACTTGTAAAAGGTAGACAGGCCTGATTGAGTTCCAACTCGGGGGTTACCACTTGACCTGTGTGACATTGCATATGTTGCTTAATCTCTGTCGGCCTCAGTTTCTCATCTGTAAAATGGCCATGATAATGATATTATTGTGACGAGTTCATGAAATGATGCAATGCCTGAGGGGTCAGTCCCCCTTGAACACTAGGTACCCTTAAACAAAAATTTTTACACCAGATTTGTGCAGGAGGGATCTGCCTCTGGGAGCTTTTTAAAGGAGCTTATCAATTTGCATTTCTAATTACCCTCCAACTACCTGACTGGCCAGTCCTCTGAGGACTTGCTCCGTGATTGATATGATACCATTTAGGAATTTCTTTGAGTTCCTCAGAAAAAAAGGTTTTCTGTACGATCCAGCTGGTGGTGTTACCATTTAGAGGAATCTGAAAACCCAACTGTGCTGCTGATATGCTCATAGGGAGTTGAAAGGGGTTTATCTTTTCAGACTTGAGAATGTTGATGTTCGCAAATATTTTCTTGCTGGCTCTCCTAATACTGCAAATTGACTTGCACAGATAATGGGCAAAGGATGACATCATACAAAACAGCAGCCTTTTAAGTGCAAAGGCTGGAGGAACCACTTAAAGTAATTAGGAAATCCTTAAACAAGTGTTTGCAAAGTATTGGCTAACCCTTAATGTTTGCTTTTTTTTTTTTTTTTTTTTTTTTTTAAATTTTCCTGGCATCCAACGCTAAAACTCTGACCTTGAATAATTATCTACCCACTGGCTTTCAGCAACAGGAGCAGAAAGGCTCCCGTGCCACTGTTTGGATGTGTGCAGACAGTACCACTGAGCGAAAGCACCAGTAATAAGTGAGCGGCTGTTTGGAGGAAATGCTCTCAGATGAATTGCGCCAAGTGCAATTGGATGGCGGCCCTGCTAATGCTTCAGGATAGACTGCCAACTTACTTTCCTCTCTCTTCCATTTCCAGAATGACGATCAAGCTTTTTGGAAAGCCAGATAAAATATCTCTTTATGTTTAAAATGCCCTGGATCCCCAGGATCCCACTAGTCATCAAAGGCACCCCAAGAAAACTGGCTTTCTCAGGAGTGCACTTTGGACTATTTAGGGAAGAGTGGTAGAATGATTGGAAATCCTGCCTTTTGGAGCACAGGGTGATGGTGATATGGAGCCAGCAAGTGGGAAGCTAAGCCTGGGGGTGGTGTTAAATACAGTTCAATATATGGTATCATCAGTAAATCAATTGTCTTGCCTTATAAAACATGATTGATTGATAGATGATAGAGATAGATAGATAGATGGATATAGACTGATTGACAGGCAGTCAGAAAGCAATTCTCTATGTATAAAAGCAATGCACTTCTCCTTGTAGAAAATTTTGAAAGTACAAAAGAGGAAACAAAGTTAGGAGGAGAAGGTCCATGCTTTTACCTCCTGGCAGCAAGCTGCCTTGGAATCTTTTTCTAGGCATTTTGTATGTAGTTGAGATGACACTATGTGGATTATTTTGTATCTAGCCATTTTTCACCATTATCTCATAGGCATTACCCCAAGTTTTGCTCAATGGTTTCATGATGTTCCACTATTGAACTATACCATAATGTACATAACCATTCCCCTAGCTTGCTTCCATTGTTTGGTTATTATAAACAATGCTGGATTGAACATCTTCTCATTGACCTTTCCAGTCCTTCACCAAGTTCAGCCTGTGCAGTGATCTAGCAGGTGCAGGAATCTTCTTCAGTCACTCTTCCAGCAGGACAGGATTCCACTTGCCTGGATTATTTTAACTTCCAAGAAGGAGCTTTTTAGACGCTTGATGGGAAAAAAAGAACAAAAGCCAACTATTGTCTTGTGGCTATATTACATTCTCTTTTAGAGGCACATGAACTGAGAAAAATGGATTAAATCAATGAGCCAAAACAGGAAGTGATATTCCGAAAGCCTGGCATGCCAGATTCCCCATACATTCTTTTAAAAATGATTGCTTGGTGTTTACTGCAGATATTCAGCAGGGAGCAGGAAGAGCATTTCCACTGTACACAAACAGGTGTTTTCCTTAAGATTAAGAACAAAGGTGAGCTTTCCCATCGCAGTCTCCGAGTGTTCTGTGCAGGCTGTTGGAGACTTCAGTCCTGCCAGGTAGGTCCCTGTTTTCATCAGGGAGGGATCAGAATGTCTGCAGTGTTGGAGGAGACGCAGGCCAAGTCGACAGCTGTTTGCAGGATGCTTGAGGCCCAGTGGGCTCTGTGTGTGGAGGCCCAGGGCAGCCCTCCTGCTGGAGGAACTGGCTCACCCTGACTGCTGAAGTCCTGGGGGGCTGTGGCCTCCACTGTAGTTTCCCTTTCTAAACCTATATATTCCTAGGACCCTTTGTGTCTTCTTCAGGATCCTTTCCTCCTCCTGATGCGCTCTCGGGGAGGGCTTTGGGAAGCCTGCAGAGAAAGCAGTGACCAGAGGCCATAACCAATCAACTGAGCAAGCTTATGGATTATTCCCCCCACTGGCAACCCTCTGATCCTCTCTCCCCCAACCCTTTCTCACCTTTCTGGGTATTAGGCCTCGTTGCTTTAGGGCCAGAAGCAGTTTTAACTCCCTGGATTAGATACCCAGAAACTCAGTGTCCAGTTCAGTCCATCACAGGAGCTTCCAGAGAACAGGAGCTCTTAATACCTCGGGACAAGTCTAATCGTCAAGGCATATTGTTTAACAGAGAGAAGAACCACCATCATACATTGCATTCTAAATTCAAAGCTATTTAGATTCTAAAGGAAGCCAAATGCACATACTGAATAAGGGAACAAGTTCCCAAATGGATCAGAGCCCGGGGATTCAAATTTTTCTGCTGTGTGTTTTATTTTTTAAATTATACTAACAATTGGTGATTTCTTGGTACTGTGTCTTATGCTTATATTTATTCCTCAAACTCTCAGTAAAATGTCCTGTGCCAATTAAGTTTATTTATTCATCTGTTCATCAACTATTTATTGAACAACTATTATGTGCTAAGCATTGGGCTGGGTGATAGAGATACAAGAACGAACAGAATCAACCTTTTGGTGTATGTAGACAGATATTACACCACTGATCATACGTGCATAAATTATTATAACTCATAGGAAGTGTCATGAAAAGAAAGTGAAATGTGTTTCTGGGGATTTGAATTCGATTTGGAGGACAGTGTGGTACAAGGAGGAGTGGCTGGGGAGGTTTCCATGAGAGATGATGATCCAGCTGTTGTCTGAAAGATATGTATGAAACTTAACCAGGCAAAGAGATAAAGAAAAAGTTTTCCAGGCAAGCAATAGCATATGCCAAGGCTCTTGGAAAGGAAGAGCCTTGTTGTGTTAATATTATAGATCACATACTGTTCTGTAACACATCATACTTTGCATCTGTCATTATAGGGACCCTAGGTATATTCACACACATCCACGAACTTTCCATACCATTCAATGTTTTAAAATAATGAATATAAATTTAAGTCCACTCACCACCCAAATGGCCACATTTATTGTTTTTTACCCCTGTTCAGTCAAGCTCTGTTATCCAAATTGTTCTCTTGGCAACCAGGGGGCATCCAATTCTTAGGAGCTATTTTAACATGGTTTCTTATGAGTCATTTCAATAAGTTCTTTAAAAGAAACTGTACATATATAATTTTTTCAGCAACTAAAAGATGGCATTTGTGCCATTATAAATCATGATGGATTTCCATATTCTCTAACATAAAGAACTTTTTTTTTTCCTCTTAGAAAGGAAAATTAAGGTTGCTGTACCATGGGATCACTTTCATTATCTTTAGCATACAAATGATCTTTTAAGAAGATTTTTTCCTCTACATATGTACAGTATCAATGATATAATTTACATCTCATCTTTCCTATTAACACTCTGATCCATCATTGCTAACAAAGCAGGGTCTTTGTGTGAGGGGCTGTCGGACAAATGTTTTAGCGTGTGAGAAGAAAATTGTTAGCATTTGAATAGAGAATGGTACAGGAAGGATTAATAGCCTACTTTGATGGATTAGAATGTGGGGAAATTGCTCAATATTAATATGAAATGTTTGTGAATTGGTTGCAAGGTGCCATCAATGGAAAATGATTATGTCTCCAAGGCCTTATCAGTTGAGACTTGACTCTTAGCAAAGACTTTCAAACAAAAGACTGATGAGGGAGTGGAAAATAGCTCTGAGAGCTGCGACAGCCCCCTCTCCCCCATTCAACCACTGGAGTCCTTGTGTCACTTTGGGTGTCCTTTCCAAAACATGATAGATACATCTTTATATTACCATATTTGAATACAGATTTATAATAAAAGAGAAAAGGAACTGCAGGTGATAAGTTATTCATTGTATCATTTTGCCTTGCCATCTTTTAAGGCCCAATCAGAAAACAAGGAGGGGGTTGTTGCATACCAATCGAGCTCCCTATAGCTGAGATTTTTGTCTGTGCGCGGTGGTTTCCAAGACGGTAATTTGCAAGGATGGTTGACAGTTTAAAAACCATGATATGAAGATACTGTTGTCAACAAACTCAATCAGAGCAAGCCTAATTTTAGAGTGATGCTTGAAGGTTTTTTTTGGATATTAAAAAGTTGCACTTGAAAAACAGCACTCTGGTGCTTTAAACTGAGGCGATGAAAAAGTTTGGGGAATGGCTGTTGGTGATTAAGATGGGAGAGTTGTATATATGTTAGCACAGTAAAAAAGTTTTGAAAAACTAATTTAAATAGGTATCAATTTACCTTTAAAAATATATTTCCTAGTGAAACTTCAAATTCATAAACAAAACAGAGAATTATAAAACTTTTTGGTTTCCATAAAATTCCTTAGCAATAGCCGGCTCTCTCTGCCCATCCAATGTGGTACCCACCAGTACTGGGGTGTCACCAGCAGCAGAGCTGCAGTTATGATCTTCATGCCCATTGATTGTCATCAGACAGGCCAGGCAGCAGGAAACGCTGCTCTTAAAACCAGGCTACTGTTTCTTCCAAGAACAGAGTGCTCAGTGGGGTTCTTAGAATATATTTTTCCTACTTAAGCTTCATATCTAATGGCTACAGCAGGCTTTCTCAACCTCAGCACTGTTGACACTTTTAGTAGGATAATTCTTTATGGTGGGGACTGTCCTGTACATTGCAGGGTGTACAGTAGCATTCTTGGCTTTTGCCTTCTACATGGCAGGAGCATCTCCCCCACCCACCCCCACCCAGTTGGAACAAACAAAAATGTCTCCAGTCATTGCCAAATGTCCCCTGGGGAACAAAATCACTTCCAGTTGAGAATCACTACCCTAAAGAAACTTAAAGAGATTGTGAGTTATGTAGGAATATTACTGTTGGAATAAAAAATATATATTGTGCTTAATTATTTTCTCCTTAAAAGAAAAAGTGAGGTTCTATGATGTTTATTTACACATATTTTAAAAAGTAATAGTACTAGTCACCATCAACTGAATGCTAACTGTTGGCCTGGCGCCAAGGGCTTTAGCATATGCTTATATAACATTCAGAAACTTTTAACAAATTAGGAAAAATGATTCTTGTTTAACAGAGGAAGAAACTGGGACTTACAGATATAAAACCACTTGCCTCAAGTCTTTCCTCTAATATGGCAGAAATGGGATTTAAATCCACGTCCGGTGGCTCTGGCCGCAGTGTCCTTTAATGCCACCGTGTGTCCTTGGCAGTGAGGCCTTCACTGCAAATACCTGCATTTCATCCCTTACAGACACCTGTGTCTGAAGACGCTCATTCCCCTTCGAAGTCGCTGCAAAGAGCTCAGAGTCTCCGCCTCCTTCCCAGGCTGTTGAAGGGTACCAGGCGACACCACAGGGAGAGCGCCTCATCAGCTCCAGGGCCCTGTTCAAGAGGGAAGCTTTGTTCAGCTCACCATGGCTTTGCCCCTTTCCTACGACACGAAGCGGACACCACTGGCTTCATATGAGGCTGCTACCTGGCCTCACTCCTGGAAGATGAAGAAATTGAAATCGCAGGGCTAGGAATGAGCTAGGACCCTCTAGAGCCCTTCAAGACTCCTCCCTTTCCCCATTCCTGCCCTAAAACGGTGACACCTCTTGATCCTGGCCTGGTCGCCAGTGGTTTTAGTCTAGTGCTTCGTGTCACAAACTCCACCCTTTTGCACAAAATAAATGCTCTTCTGCATTCGTGTACAATTTTGCATAGATTTTCACAGGGCTTGCAGAGCCCACCTCCCTTCCTGGACCCTTGATTAAGAACCTGTTTCTGGACCGGTATGTGGGCTCTCCAAAGATTTTGGCATAACTCAGAGCGGCACCGTCTTCTTAAAGAAAAAGAAACCTGTTCTGGACAAATTGGGGCCTAATTGTGAAAAGGAGCAGTGACAGTGGCCAGTGCCCATGCACTGGGGAGTGAGTGACACGTTGGTGAGGCCGGGCAATCTGCATTTGAGAAGGCTGACAGACAGCAAGGCTGGCCCGCAGCAGATGTGTCGCCTGTGTGCCCCCGAGACTGGCAGCTTCATTACCACTGTTGTCAGGGTTTGTGGAGAGCCGACCCGGCGAGCCAGGCAGGCCTTTCTCAGGTACAAATGTTCGTTGTAACCTTTTAACTCCTGTGGCAAAGACAGAGTCAAGATGGACCGCTGGCGGTGCTTAATCCCGCCGCCGCACTTTCTGTTTTCATTCCTCCTTGTTCGCGGCGGTACTTCTGTGCTGTCTGGTTGTCATCTGGACCCAGATCCTCCCCCGCCCCCAGCTTTTCTCCCTGAATTAAAAACTTTCCCCCAAAGTTACACATGTTTTTAGATTCAAAAGAAGAGTCAATAAGGCTCCTCCTTGCCTTCCCAGTTTTCCATCCACCCACCCTTATCCCACGTGCTGGAGGTGACCATTTTCATTTCTTTCTTCCTGATATATCTCTGGGCACTTATTTCCTTGTTTCTAAAGAACATGTTTGTGTAGTTTCTCTTGATTTTTCAGTCTAGGTATTGTCTGTTAACTTCCTACTCAGAACAGGAGGATCTGGCTCTTAATGCATTTTCCCCACCATTGTACCAACACACACAAGCCAGGCAACGCACAGGCCCACTTCCTATTACCTTCCTTCCCAGTAGCATTATGTCACAGTTTGTATTTAGTTCAGTATTCAGTGTTTATCTTGTTATGACCATGAAAATATTATCAATGCCTGAGCCATTGATTACACTGTGATTGTGTTTCCTTTTGTGTATAGCTTTTTCTTTTCCCTGGAGTTGCTAATAGTTTTGTTTTCTATATACCTCTCACTAATTCGCCTGCAGATGCTATCATAACTATGAATCTCATCTCAAGCATTTTTTAAGCACATCTGGTATTTGATCAGTTTTGGATCCTTCTAGGAGACATCCCTTCCAGACTCCAGCACCACCCCGACCTCCTGCTCAACCTGGACTGGCTGTCCTCTAGACTGTCTTCCTGGCACCTCTCTTTGCCATCATCCTCTGGGTCTCCTTAGCTTCTTTCTTAGGTTTGATCTTTGTTTCCTGGAGTTCATGTCTTTCCCTATCTTTTGGTGTGGACATGGTCTTGTAACTTCCTGGCAGGGGGGTTGTAGGATATGCATTTGTTGGTATTATGTCTGAAAATGACTTTTTGCTAACCTCACCCACAAATGTGGAGGCTGCAATTTATCCCTCTTTAAAACATCATAAAAAACCGTTGTGGTTTCCCTTACCTTATTGCTCCATGGGTGGCATGTGTGTTTGGAGTCACTGGCTTTTTCAGATTCTCAGGACCACTGAGGATGCCCCTGCAATCTATATTTCACTGAAATCTCGAGGTTAATGACACCTGCGTTGTCCAGCTCTTTTCCATTTAGCAAGCACTGCCGTAGGTACAGCTCATGGTGGAAGGCAAGCAGACATTGTAATCCCATGGCCTCGCTGAGGCTAACCCAGGGCATACTGTCAATAGTTGTGGTTTGGGACTCAGGCTTCTGACTCCCCCTGAGTGCCAGATTGCATGAAAGACAGAGCATGGACCCGTGTACCAAAATAAAATAGCCATTTTGATGAGCTGAGCCAGAACTTTACATTAAGAAATTCTTCAAAAGAGTTATTTTAACAACAGTATACATATAAGTTTTGTGCTTGCTGGTTTTATAATTTTTAAAACTATATATGATGTGGGTCAGTGGAGCACCACAACATTCCCATTGCTTGGGACCATAAGAGATCTTAATCTAGTTTAGTCTAAGTTGGGTGATTTGCTTTCCCCCTGCCCCAACTCCACCTTAATGGCATGAAGCTAATTTCTATAACTTTGCATGAGTTCAGTCTACCCAAGGAAACTAAACATTTAGATATTGACCAAAAATTTCTGCAAGAATGTTCTATTGCCTGAACAGTTTTTCAGTTGGAAAGGAAGGGGCTAATAATCAAATCACCAGGGGAAGATTTTCAACCTATACCCTCTCACTAATATTTTCCCCTAACCCTTGTTCCACACCCACCCCTCAACTTCCACCATATTAGGGAGTCAGTGTCACTGATGGTGGTGGGTAGAAAAGGGAAAGCAGAATAACAGAATATCACTGATCTATGTGAGAGTTTATGAACCATGTTTTATTTCCAGGCAATGGAAATAACAAGTTCAAAGGTCCTGTGGCCTTTTGAGACCCTCCATCCCCTCAATGCTCTACTTTCTCAGGTAAGAGCTAGCTAATTTTCACCCTGATGAAGTGTTCTGGAATAACATGGTTTAAACGTAGCTTGAAAAACAAGTCCTGGAGACTATACTTTAAACCATAGAAGTAAGAGAAGTGGTAGAATTTCTAGCCAGCAGGGGACTCTTTATTCCTCAACCGTGGAGAAATAGCCCACCTGGAGAAGGAGTGACACACAGAGGAAAGAAGGAAAGATTTGACATCAGGAGGCCCAGATGGTAATCCCTGCTCCATCTCATTGTAGCTGTGAGATTAGGGCCACTCAGCTTTGCTGAATCTGTCTCCTCACTGTAAACTGAAATAATATGAACCATGTCATATGTCAACTTGTATCTCAAATGCAGAGGTTATAAGAAAGGCCTTTGCAGGGAAAGACCTTTGCCAGCTGTAAAATGTAAATGCATGTTAGTTTTTACCATGTGAATTTCATAGCTTAATACTTTAATGCTAACATATAGTATTCAAAATCAATGCCTTCAGAGAAGGTGCATTTCTGTAATACATTTCTCCATACATGCCAAAAAGCACAATGGAATATTCCACACAATGGAATATTATTTGGTTATGAGAAAGAATGACATTCTGAGACATGCTGCAACATGGATAAAACTTGAAAACATTGTGCTGAGTGAAATAAGCAAGGCACAGACAGGCAAATACTGTGTGATTTCAGTTATTGGAAAATCTAAAAAATAGCAAATATGTAGAGACAGAAAGTAGATTAGAGGTTACCAGGGGATGGAGGAAGTGGGAAGGGTGTGAGATGCTATGTGGTTGTTAGAGAGTGCTTATAAAATTTGGAAAATTTTTAATAAATTTTTTTAAAGAGCAGGTTTACTTTCCTGAAGCAGCCTGCAAAAAGTCAAATGTGTGAAAGTGTTTGTCTCAGTCAGGGATTTGGGTTACAGGCATAGAAGTGGACTCTCTTATCTTAAATGGAAAGGGGGATCTTATCAGGGTATATTGAGTTGATATACAAGATAGTTAATGACTCAGAGGACCTGGCACTGTCCAATCAGCTGAATCCTCCTGCCCTCCTGCTGATCTGAGACATTGACTCTTAGGCTTCTAGATGGTAAGAACTGAGGGAAGGGCCTTGGCCAGGGCAGCAGGCAGGTGCGATCGGGGAGCTTGGGGCAGTGGCTGCTTCCCGATGGGAAGAGAAGTACTTCACCCTTTTAGCCTCTGCCATGGGCTTACTCCTGCAGGCCCCCTGAGCATCATCCTGGACCTGAGGATGCCTTCTCCACCATCTCTCATGGGCCCTTCTGTGAAGGATTTCACTGTCCCTGATCCTGAACCTCACCACTGCGAGGGAGTTCCTAACGGTGCCTTCATCTTTGAGTCATTCATTCAGGATGCTCACTCTTGGATGGCAGCAGCAGGCTGGCGGAGCTAGGCCTGCAGCCTCCGCACCACGGAGTGGGGAGAGCATGGGAAGAGGCCAGCCCTGCTCCTTCCCACAACACAGCCAACGGGGATCTCCTCTAAGGAGAAAAAGGGTTTGGATGCTGGGTCTCCAATGTCCACGAGAACACAGAAGCAAAGATGCTTTCTGTAAAGTATTCTCTAAATCTGTTTCTCTTCCTCTCCCTCATCCAAAAAGTAACTCTATAAAGAAATCATCATCATCATCATCGTCACCACAAAAGGCCTTTAAAAAAAACGTAAGGTGATCCACAACGTGTTGCACAGCTAAAGGTCACCTTGGATTTTCATCTCGACGGCCACGCTTTTCTTCTCATTAAAATATTTGACAAGAGTTCTTTGCATGGATGAGCGGCTCCGAGCACCCCAAGCCTACACTGTTCTCACCAAAGATGTTGCACTGTCGTAGTAAATAATTGCACTGCCAGCTGAAAATCAATATCCATGTTATACACACATTAACACAGAAATCTGGTGTTGGTACAGTTATAATGCTTCCTGCAAGATGCTGCATGATTTCTATATAAAATAATGTGTACTTTCTTCCCTTTAGGTTGCTAAGAGTGGCCCGAAAAGTAGGGTTTACATCTGTATTCATTACTGTATCTCCGCTGTACCTGGCTGAAAATGCTCATTGAGTTAGTTGGACAAGAGGGTTGGAGTTGCAAGTATATGAATAAGTTCTAAGTCTAAGAAATTGTATATGGTAGTAAGTCCAGGATCATGGTTAGTGTCACAGGTAAGGTGACCAATTGTCCAGTTCACCTGGGACTGAGAGGGTGCCCAGGACATAGGACTTTCAGTGCTGAAAACGCAAAAGTCACAGACTGGACTTGAATCCTGGTTCCACCACTTATCGACTGCCTGACTCAGTTTCCTATTTGTAATATTCATTATTGCGCTTTGGAAATAAATATGCTGATACACACAGTGGTGGCTTGGAGCTAAGAAAAACATGTTCTTATCCTGAATCCATTCCTGAGGGTGTGCACCTATGGTAAACAGGACATTTTGAGGTGGTTACTTCAGTTAAGGTGTGGCCCAACTAAACCAGATAATCCCTGCTCCATCTCTTTGTTGCTGTGAGATTAGGGCCACTCAGTTTTGCTGAATGGGTCTTAGTCCTATTACTGGAGTCCTTTATAAGCAGAATGAGATTCAGACACCTGGAGATAAAGCCAATGGAAGAAGCTGGAAGTCAACAGAACCAAGAAGCCAGGAGGGACTGCCACATGCATTGCCATGTAACAGAAAAGCCAAGGACCAGGGATCACTGGCAGCCAGCCCCAAAATGCCAATCTTCTGGGAGAAAGCAGTGCCTTTATGACCCCTTGATTTTGTACCTCTCCTAGCCTCAAAACCATGAGCCCATAAATTCCTCTTGTTTAAGCTAACCCATTGCATGGTATTTGTTTTAGCAGCCAGGAGACTAAAACATGCATGAAATTCTTAGGACAGTCTCAGGTCACAGTACCTACCCAATATTTCCAACCAGAGCCAGGAAGATGCTTCTGTGGATATCCTTTGTTTCTTTTTTCTTTTCTTTTCTTTTTTTTTTTAACATTTGTAAGTCTTTTAAAAATATTGTATATTGTTTGATTTAAACAGTAGAGCATTTGTTCCCAAACAGTGGTATTCTAAAATAGAACAAACCAGCCTTTGCAGACATGGGCAAATAAGAAGTCAAACTGGAAATCCCTTTGCGTAATCAAAATATGGTGGAATGTGGCACCAACTGCAAAGATTTTGTAAGCGAAGGAAAGAAAGTCTTGAGATTAGCAATGTGATTCCCCTTTTTAGACGGCTGCTGTGGTGTGAATGTGTTGCCCCCTCCATCCACACACGATCACTAACACACAGACTCACACCCCCACACAATGCTGTTTGTTTTTGGACTGGGAGCTTTAGGATTTCCCAAAATTATTTCAGGGGCAAAGAAAAGGAAAGGGGCAGAAAAAATGCCTCCTTTACTTAAAAAAATGCCTTGGAAATGTTACCGTAGCTCTGATCTCTCTGAATTTCCTCCCTCTCTGGTGGAAGTGTTCCTTATCCCCAATTTCATGGACAGGCTTAAATTAATGTGTAAATATTTTGCCATCACTAGGACCTGATTTCTTCATCTAAGTATTCAGAAGTCTTTAGTCCACATGTGAAAGAACATAGAGGCCTTATCGTCTTACATGGAAGCCAGGGCATGTGCTGAAAAGCTAAACCATGGATGAATAATTGTGGTCTGCATAGCAAAGCCTTGCGGGTTCTCCCAGCTAGGGTTTCCCTGAGACAGTTGGGCCCTCTCACTGTTAGCCTGAACTTGCTTTTAATTGCGTTTCAGCTGTGTGTGCTCAGATCATTGGGATGAAAAGAAGAAATGGCCAATAATCTGGGTGTTTTGTCTGAGCTGTCATATCTGGGTGTTGGGGAATATCCATTTGTTTGAGTTCTGATTTTCTGTTATACAGCCCTAAATCCTTTTTCTTTCTACTTTGACAATGTCACTGAAATCCATGGAGGACGAGTTACACTCTTGGGACTGGAATGTACTTGTAGTGTTTTCTGGTTTCTTCCTGTTTTTTAGAAGAAAGAATCAAAGCAACAGGAATCTACTTAATCTAAAAGTTTAGTGAAAAAGAAGTTTTCAAAAATAGGATAGGGAAGCAGATGTGGCTCAAGCGATTGGGCTCCCGTCTACCATATAAGAGGTCCAGAGTTCGATTCCCAGGGCCTCCTGGTGAAAGACATGCTGGCCTGTGAAGCAAGCTGGCCTAAGTGGAGAGCTGGCCCATGCAGAGTGCTGGCCCCCATGGAGACCTGGTGCAGCAAGATGATGCAACAAAAAGAGACACAGAGGAAAGGCAATAAGAGACGCAGCAGACCAGGGAGCTGAGGTGACGCAAGAGACCAAGTGCCACTCTCCAGGAAGGTCCAGGAAGGTCCTAGGATAGGTTCTCAGTGCTGCCTAAAGTGAAGACAAGCAGACACAGAAGAACACAGAGAGAACAGACAGCGAGCACAAAAACAATGCAGGGGGTGGGGACGGGGGAGAAATAAATAAATAAAATAAATCTTAAAAAAAAAAAAAAAGGATACGATGTGGGGCCAGTAAGTGTGACCTATGCTGTGCTTCCAAGCAGAGGAGACACATCACTGGGGGTGCATAAGATTATTTGGGGGGGAGGGGGGGCATTAAATAACAGAGACTCCCATTTGATGACATAATTCCCCTTTCCAGTCTCTAATTCTTCCACATCTGGAAGAAAATCTCAGTTGGGTGCTGGTAGGTCCTTAACACTTCTCTAACAACTGCTCATCTGCCTCTTTAGCAAAAAGGGCAGCTGCCTCAGCTTCAGAGTCTGAGCAAGGCTCCAGCCGCCAAAGCTAGCTAGAATGCCGGACCATTTTGTTTGGCATTCTATTTACAGCAGTGCATCAAGTTTTTTTTTTTTTTTTCCAAATCAAAGTGTGCCTATTTAAAGGAAGATATTAAGGTGCTCTAGTACAGGTGGGTGTTTGGATGTGAAAAAATCATGGAGGTAGGACCCAAACAGCCCGGAACCACAGACCTCTTCCTTCACCTTAAGGGGTGGTGGAGTTCTCTTATCCACCTCATCCCTCTATCCATCCAACAAATATTTATTGAGCATCTACTATGAGCTGAACATGGTGGAGCAGGGGACAAAGTTCTTGCCCTCAAGGAGAGAGAGGGAAGATAGACAATAAACAAATAAGTAAATACAACAATGGCAGAAGGAAGCAGTGATATAAAGAACAATAAAGCAAGGTAAAGGGAAAGAGAACGACAGGAGTGAAGGTTCTATTTTGAAGAGGGGCAGGCCAGGCCCCTCAGTGGAGGTGGCTTCTGAGCCAAGGCCAGAGAAAAGAAGGAGTGACCGAGGCGTGTATCTGAAGGAAAAGTGCTTGAGGAAGAGGAAACAACCAGTGCAAAGCTGTGGTGGTAGCAGGCCCCATGTGGCTGAGGAAGGAGCAGGCGCCTGCGTGGCTGGAGTGGCGTGAACAGGAGCAGGGACAGAGGTGTCGGTAGAGGGTTTGAGGCATAGAGGGCCTTGTCAGTTATCCGAATAATTTTATTCCAAGTGCGATGGGAACCACTGGGGTGTTTTGAGAAGTAAAGTGGCATAATCTGATTTGTGTTGTTAAAGCTCTCTCTGGGCTCCGTGTGAAGGAAGACAAGGGTGGAGGGTGTGGCAGAGAGGAAGTGGGGAGACCAGAGAAGGCTCCGGTCAGCTGCACCAGGCTGTCTTGGACCCTGTTGGTGGGGTGCAGATGCTTAAACCCCAGGAAGCTGCAGGGATGTTTAGAGATTAGTGAAAACTGTTTAAACTCAACACGGGTTTGGAAGAACTTGTATACTAGCAACAGACAAGATCATAATCTTGTGTGGAAGGTTCTAGAACATGGTCTTAATGTGTGCGGTGAGCACTGATTTTCAGGAGATTCTGTAAATGCATCATCTGAAGAAAGATCTGATGTTGTCCTAGAAAGCCCATTTGAGAACAAAGACTAGCGCTGAATGCTTCAGCCTGGGAGGGTGTTGCCTAAAGAAACAATCACCTAGAGACATAACAGAAGCTGGGACATTTATTGACCACTCATTTCATCAATTTCCTCCAGCAAATAAATTGCTCTTCAGGAGTATTCAAGCCTTTTTAAAATCCAGAAGTTAGAAATGCTATTGCTATGGGTCTCCTATTTAGACTCTGGAATAGTAATTTTCAAACTATTTTCTCCAAAACTGTGTGCTTCAGAAGTTATGCATATTTTTAATCCAGCTTTCATTTTATGTACAGTTAATTATTAAAAATTATAATAAAAAGTAACACATGTACTCTCAAAAAAAAAAAAAGAAAGAAACAATCACCTAAATCTTTAAACTGTGCAAATAAAGGTGAATGCAAACTTGTTCATAAAATCCTGAAAAGACTACAACAAAGTGTCACCACCCAAGTTTGAATGATATAGATCAGAGTGTTGCTTCTCAAACTTGGCTGTACATTAGAGCTATCAGGCTACAGGGATACTTTAAAAAATACCATTGTCCGGATCACACTCAAACCAATTAAATCAGAACCTCTGGAGAGGGGACCCAGGTTAACAGTGACTTTTCTAGATCCCCAGGTGATTCAAATGAACAGCCAAGTTTGAGAACCAACAGCACAGAGCATTGCTTCCCAAACTATGAGTTGGTTAAAATGCAGATTCTGATTTGGCAAGTCTGGGGTGGGGCTTGAGATTCTGCATTTCTAACAAGCTCCCAGATGAGGCTGATGCTGCTTGTCCAGAGACCTGGCTTTGGTTCACAATAGCATAGAAATTAAAGAACTTGAAGTAAGGAAACCTTTATTTGAATATTTGCTCTGGCATTTTCTAGCTATAGAAGGATCAACCCTCCCAGTATTCCTGAGACTCTCCTGGTTTTGGCATTGAAAAATCTCATGTTCTGGGCAAACCAAGAGTTGGTCCACCCCATGTGAGAGCCAAGGTAAGTCAAATAAGGGTCTGAGCCTCTTACCAAGTTGTTTTAAAAGTTAAAAAATGTGTGTATAGGTGCCTAATACACCTACCTTTGAGCCTAGTATTGAGCAGGGGCACAAAAGGTTTTTGATAGTTGAATTACAGGATAATAACTTGCAAATTAGAATCCCAGCAAGCTACCACTTCACACCACCCAGAATGGCTAATGTGAAAAAGACTGAAAATGTGATGTTGTCAAGGACGTGGCAAGTGGGACTTTCATGCACTGTTGGTGATGGGTAAAATTGTTAGAACCACTTGGGAAAATGTTTGTCAGTATCTACTAAACCCAGGCATATGCATCTCCCCTGACCCAGCAATTTCCCTCCTAGGTATATACCTAAGAGAAATTCACATCTGCTCACGGAAAGATATATATAGCAGCTTTATTTATAATATTAAGAAATTAGAAACAACTCAAAGATCCACCAGTTAATTGGATAGGGACATATCTACTATAGTTGTAAAATGGAATAGAGCAGTAAAAATAAATGAGCAATTGCTACACACGGCAATGTGCCTGAATCGCACAAACATAATAGTGAAGGAAAGACATCAAATACAAAAGAGGATGTCCTGGAGGATTCCAATTATGTAGAGTTAATAAACAAAACAAAACAAACAAACAAAAAAAACCCAGCCCAGACTATTCTGTGATGTTAGAATTTAGGATAGTGGTTTCTCTTCAGGGCACCTGAAGTTCCAGCAACTTTCTATTTCCTAAAGGCATAGGTTACACCAGAGTGGTCACTTGGTGAAAATTCATCTAATCGTGTAATATGCTTTGCCTGTATTTTCATATAAATGGCATACTTGAATAAAATCTTTCTTTAAGGCAAAAAAGTAGACACACAAACATAGGAAATTCATTGGCTTTAAGAGGTGATTCTAGCTGGAAGTGTCAATGGATCCCAAGAGGTTTTAGATAATTTGCCAATGAGACACCTTACTGGCTTCTAAGAGACTGGAGATGCTAGGCAATTAAGTCAACATTTCTCTTCTGGATTTTCTCCAGGTACCTCCATTCCAACTACCCCTAATCTACAGTGAGCTGGAATATCTGCCTTCAAAATCGTGTTATAGCCACTCTGTCCTACACCCCTAGTTGGGTGTTTAGTGGAGGGAATGTGCCCTCCTCCTCTTTGTGAAGAAATTCCAACCTTACCAAGGGCAAAGCGAAGTTTCTAGGAGATTGCATAAAATTCTCTTAAAAGAAGCTGTCATATACTCTACCTTCTATCTGGACCCACCCCTCTGAGGGATCCCCATTTCATTCACTGTTGAGGCTCATCATAGAGAGTCTTAATCTACTTCTTTGGACTTATCTTTCAGGCTTCATCTGCCAGTTTCTATGATCGCCGATGATATATGTTAAGCAAGCTGAGTGCCAATAATGCCAGCTTACTGTGTTAAAACAGAATTATCAGGCTGGAATCAAGCTATTTAAATCTTCAACAAGCTCTCATTATGGCTGTTGACTCAGAAAACCAGGATTTCCCTGAGTTCCTGACAGATATTTTGCTTGAATGGAGGAAGTCCTCTACGAAGGAGTAATTGACCATACCAAATGCAGCTGAAACATCAAGAATCTGCAAATTCCTTGTTCTGTCTCTTTTTGGAAGCCCTGGAAGAAAAGATGTACCAAGGGAATATCTGAGATACACCTTACCCTTCAGGTGAGAGCAAAGCAGCCCACCAGGAAGGTTTGCTCTGAGAGCATTCCCTGGTAGGCTTTACAATGCACTCACTTCTTCAATGGGTATGTTGAAATGATATTATTATCGAAACAATAATAATAACAGCTATTATATTTTTGACCCAGCAGCCACAGCCACTTTTGCATAAAGTGAGTTAGATCAGGTCACCCCTCTGCTCACAACCCACCAATGGCTCCCATTTCCCTCAGAGTAAAATCCAAAGTCTTCAGAGGACTCCCAGGCCCTTCTTATCTGTCCCTCTCCTATCTCGTACAATGTCGTTTCCCGCCATTCTTGATCTAGTGTGTTTACTGGCTCCAGCCACATTGATCTCCTTGCCACTTGTCAGACAAACTGGCCATGCTTCTACCCTAGGACTATGCAGTGACTGTCCCTTCTTCTTGGAACACCCTTCCCCTGTATCCTGTTGGCTAACTTGCTCAAACCTTCAAATCTTTGTTGAAACATCATCTTTTTAATACGTCCTACCCTGAAGACCCTGTCCCCTCCTACTGCTGCTCTCTGATCCCCTTACCCTCATCTACTTTCCTTTTTCCCTAGTTGTTTTTACCTTCTAACATACCTTGTGATTTTTCTCATTTACTATGTTTACTGTTTATCGGCTAACTTCCCCAACTAGAATGTCATCTCCACAAGGGCACGGATTCTTTTTTATTCTGTTTTTGTTCACAGATTGTATTCCAAGTATCTGATACACAGTCTGGCACGTAGTAGATGTTCAAAAAATATCTGTGGAATGTTGAATGACTAGAATCTGTTGAGTGCTTGCTATGTGCCATTATGCTAAGTGCTTTATGTGTACACATAGAATACTTAACAATCCATGAGAAAGCGCATATTATTAACCACATTTACAGATGAAGAAACGGAAGCAGAGAGAGGTAAGTTAACCTGGTGCGGGCATGCGCCAGAGAGTCCTGGTGGAGCCAGGATTCAAACCCAACAGTCAGATCCTTGGCTAGTACTTAACCTCACCACCTAAATTGATACAAGCAATGCTAAGAAGTGGGTTACACACTCAGCAGGCAAGGTTTGCATGTGGTAGACATTAGCTTGTTGCTCCTGCATTCACTCTTTTCCTGGTAATCACAGCTCAGCTTCCCTCCAGGGAGTCATTCTTTCCTCGGCTTTCAGTCTGCTTGCTTCTGGGGCAGTACACTTGATTTATGAACACTGGGCAAAGCACATGTTGAGAGAAAGCCCATCAGCACATGGCATTCCCCTGGCCTTGGTGACTGGCTCAGGAAGGGGCATGTGACCAAATCAGAGCTGAGAATGCTGGGACAAGATGGCTTCCCTTCTGCCGGAGGTGGAGGCTGGGAAGCTGCCAGCATCATCTTGGAAGCCTACGGGGGTGAGCCTACCCAAGAATAGAGCCAACCCCAAGGAAGCAGAGTCAGCAAATGATGTGAGAGGCCCTGAGTCCTGCCCTAGGCTTATCTGAAACCTCAAGGTGTTTTCCTCTATACTCCAGGATCCTCTGGAGTATAGAATAGGGTAATGGCTTCCCTCTGAGGGTGTTTAGTGGGTCTGAGAAATCATCCCCTTCCTTTAGTTTCCTCTTTGTTATTTATTTTTTTACTTTCCTTTCTTTTTCCCTTCCTTCTTTCCTTCCTTCCTTCCTTCCACTCTTCTCCTTTTTTCTTTTTTGCTAACATTGACTGAGTGATTACTATGTGCCAGAAACTGTGCTACACTTTAAATACTCTACCCCATTTTATTCTTATGAACACGTATGAAGTAGAAACATTTAACATTCACCTTTTACTGATGAAACACTGAGGCTGCCAGCCAAGTGTGACTACTGATAGCAGCCTGAGGGCAGACTAGCATAGTGATGTAAACCAGAGCTGTGGATCTAGGCCAGTCCTGGTTTGAATTTTGCCTCTTCCATACACTAGCTGTGTGTCTTTGGCATGTTAATTAACCTCTCTGAGCTTTTTTTTTTTTTTTTAACTCTGAGCTTTTGAATTCCTATCTATTCAGTGAAGATCATAGTGCCTGTCTTGAATTGATGTTGCCTGGTTCAAATGAGAAAATGGATATAAAGTGTGAACTCTATTATTTGGCACATAAGTGAAAGCTACTATGATAATAATATATTATGTATTATTGTTAATATTATTCTTTTTGTTAGCCACCACTAGAATCCTCAGTCCCAGCAGGAGAAGTCCTAAATACAGAAAGCAAAGTGTTTTCTCCCTAACAACTTTTGCTGACGTCCCCATTCTAGCTTCACCTTTGGAACTGAAGACTATTTATATGCTACAGAAAAAAATCCATTTAAACGATGCCAATTGAATTTTGTCAACCTTAGGAGGGAAAAATGTATGATGTGCAGCCTTGCGGATGTGACTGTGTTTAAAGAGATGTTCTCAAAGATATGCACGTGCCCCCAATGAGTGGTGAATGAGTCTGAGTTCTTCCCCAGGTGAAGTCAAGCAGACAACTCTTTCAGAATTAGAAAATCTGGCTACTAAACCACTGGTATTGTGCCACGGGGCATAAACCTGCAAGCAGGGGGTATTGTACAAATAGGAAACATCTCCCAGATCCCGATGAAGGCAGCTGTGGAAAAATAGCATTTTAATAAATGCATTCTCCAATTGGAGGTGCTTTTATTGCGCCGCCTTTCTTTTCTACCCCAAGAGAAATGGAATGTTTCTGGCTAGGTGTAAACAACGGCGAGAGGATTTTCCAAACACACATATCTTCTGTGTGTTAGCTTAATTGCAGGTTGCAGCTCCTTTTAGAGACTCCTTGGGAATAACAGTTCCAAAAGAAATGCATCTTGAGCGCTCAGAAGTCATGATACCTGTTTTACAGTTGGTAATTCACAACACTTCTCTCCCTTTCCCCCCACTTCCTCTAACTGTTCAGTTGTATTTACGTTTACAAAAGAGCATTAAATCTATGCATCAACACTGACCAGAAGACTATTTGAAGTTAAAGCACTTTGCCAGTTTCCATTTTCTTCACAGCATTCCTTTCCGCTTCTGCTTTAAAAAAAAAAAAATGAAAGAAAGAAAGAAAAGAAATTCTGACTTTAGAAAACTTGATCCATTTGGAGCAGAAGGGGCCCCAGCTATTCCTTCCTGTGACAGAAAGAGGCGTGGAGGCGAGAGGGCCTGGTGGATTCCGAGGGGGAGGTGCCCAGAGAGGGCAAGGGCGACTGGGACCTTCTCTGTGGGGGACGTTCAAATAACTCTCTTCCCCTTTATGTGGAGGACAGGGGCTCATTTGCTCGATTTGGGGTGACAGCAGCTGGTTTTGTTACAGCATAGCTGGAGTTTTAAATAAGTGCAGTTCTCAGAGACCGAAGGCAGCATCCGTTATCTTAGCCATGGGAGGGCATGGAAATTGGAGGCATTTTTGGCAAGGGCAGCATAAATCCAGTGTTTGCTGGGGGCCGACCCAACCGGTAAGAAGGAATGCACAGCTTCCCTTTGACGGTGTGATTTCCTGCTTCTCCTTGGAGAAGTTGTCTGGACTCCACGCAGAAGCAAAAGTCTGCATCAATTACTTGAAAGGAAACCAACCCTATTCCTGAAGGTTTGACAGCAGAAATAGTCATTGCTGAGAAAGGGGAAGAAAAAAAAAGACTAATGAACTCCCCTCTCTTCTATATTTTCAAAGGCCTCTTGTGTTGTGACTCCTTTTTTTTTTTTACAGAGTTCGTAGGAACTCTCATTAGCTCCTCAATAAATGCCACTTTAAGGGCTTGTAACTTTGTCATTAAATCTTCACTTTGAGATGAGCTAAGGTGGTGGGCAAGAAATGCCCTCCCCACCCCCCAGTGCACTTCTTTACAATTACCAAAAAGGCCGGAAAATAGATTTGTGGGGAGATTTTTAGTGCTCGTTTACGTGCCTTCCTGTCAAATAGTGATTAATTCAGGGCCGCTTAAGTTTTTCTAACTTTCATCCATAATGGGCACGTTGACATTTTTATTTGAATCTCTTTACACCATCCAAAATAATCTCCTTCAGCAACAGAAACTGCTGGTTAATTGCCACGGAGCAGCTGTTACCTCCTCTCAGTCGACAGCCTCTTTCAGGACGGTTTTGAGCTCAGTGCCTGTGGAACACACGGGCGGGTGACAGCGTGTCAGGTGGGTTGAGTGAATGGCCCCTTGTTTCTGACTGGCTGCGTCTACACTGGCATTTGGGCCAAACAAAGCCCTTCGCGTCTAAATATAGCGTTTTCTTTGGCCTCGGGCCCTCACTGTCTTGTTTTTCTATTCTTCCACCCTCTAAAACAAATACAAGCGAGCCCCATTTGAACACGACTTATTTTTACCCAGGTTTGCATAGTCCATGTGTCAGACTGTGTCCTGGAAGGAGAATTTCATGCACACTTAATTGGATGCCCTACTTAATGGAAGGCTAGCCAGAAAAGGGGCTTTGAAACATTCATTCTTATTATAAAGTCTCCTGAAAATGCATTCAGACTCTTTCAGAGAAGCAGACTCTTGGAATTGGAAGAGAATTCCGGGCTGGTGGATTCCAGTTGCCTGCTGGGGGCACCGATCCCTCTGGGATGGAGGGTGCAGCGTCTGCGGAACCAGCCGGAGTTATTTGGGCTTTCCATCTTCTGCGTCAGCCCGTATTCCACTTTTGAACAACCTTTGTTCTTAGGTATTTCCTTTTATGTTTCCTGCCTTAGTTCTTAGTGTAGTCCAGTGAATGTTTTTAAAAAGCTGTTTTCTGGGCTTCAGGGTGCTGTGCTAGCCATTGTCCTGCAGATGCGGAGGTCCTGGAATTTTCGGAGGCCCTGAGACATCTGCTGTCCTCTTAGAATCTCCAAACTGATTTTCTTATGATCTTCTTTTCAAGAGTGGGCTGAGCAAAGCAATTCCAGATGTTGGGACTCCATTCAGATGACTTCTTGCTAATCGATTTTTTGGTTTATTTTTATTTATTTTGTATTTTGCACCGTAAGGGTGGTGCTTACAAAGTGTGGACGTAACCTGTGGCAGAAAAGAAAAGGAGAGCAAAACAACTAATTTCATAAAATCCATGCACTCTTTTCTGATCCTAAAAGTAATATGTGTTGTAGTAAGGTCAAACAATACAGAAATAATAAAAGATAGAAAGTGAAAGTTCCCTGAATTCTATTCTGCAGAATTCAATATCTCACAATTACTTTACAAAGGAATAGTAACTGGCCCACGCCCCCGAGGAGATGGGCTGGCCCTGAGACTGGGGGTGATGACAGTTTAGGCTGTCAACCCCATAATCTGCTTACTTTGTCTTCAAAGCTTTGATAGAAGCTCTAGTTGGCCTTCCAGAGCTTCTCAAAGGCCCAGCTGAGAAAGTGTTATTTAGGGACACCCAATGATGGTGATAGTCAGGCACTCCTCTAGGGCCTCAGAGTTCTGTCTTTAGATCAAGTTGGACATCAGAAACCTGCCCATTTGTGCTGTATTTATTTAGTTCAAGGTCAGGACACACATCTCTAAGCTAGTGTGACCTCTTCTCTGCCCAGTATAGATGCAGCCTTGAATTCTTATCAAGACAGGGCTCTGTGACTCCACCACCAGGCAACTGCGGTGAGCATTGGACAGGTACCCGTTTGTCTTAATTTTTTGCTCTAGCAGAGGGAAGTCTGCAATTGCATTTGCTCTCAAAGTTAACATCGTACTTCTCATCACACCCTTATGAAGTTCTTTTAAAATGAAGCATCTGAATTTTTTTCTTCTCTCTAAAGAATTGTAAGCTCCAGTAAAGTGTGAAGTTAGGCTTTGCCATAAGCCATCATTCCCCTTTTGCTCTTGCTGCTGGGAGGCTCTGAGTCACAGATCTCAAAGCTCTGTTGTAGCAAACAAGCCTATTTGCAAGCTCCTTTTCTCTTGCCCGGAGTTTTTGTTTCTACTGTGTGCGTATTTGGTTGTGAACTGCCTCATCTCAAGGAGGCAAGGATAGAAGGAGGGGAGGAAGGAAGGGAGGGAGGGAGGAATCATTCGGTCAGTCAGGTGGTGTATCAGTGGAGCTCTCAGTCTGAGAGCTCTTTTTGTGTTCCTTCATGCTTAAAAACTTGAATCCATGCCTTTGCATGCTATCTAAAAAGAAAGACTGGCTGCCAGAGCAATGTAATTGGAGCTGGAAAGGGGAAATACAGCTCATTGATGGCCTGGATATAAGAGGTCTTTCTTCTTGGCCATTTGAGAAGGCTGTTGTGGCCCCATTTTACAGATTTTAAAGGACAGACATGGAGGAGGATTCAGCTCCCCAAGAACACTAGAGTGTCTGGGTGGTGTGTCACTCCAGAGTCCTGCCTCCTGTCCACTTTGGCTTGTAATCTTGTGCAACCTTTTCTATTTCAGAAGTGCTTCTGTGCTCCCTGGCCATTCCAAACGCTGCTATGAGCATACTTCATTTCTACTTTGCCTAGTGATCACAACTGCTACGACTTTCGAAAAGCATGAAATCTCTAAATGAAGGAACGCGGGGTACTTGGCTTCCAACCCCCCAATATGGAGAAACAATCTGAATACACAAAATTAGAGAAACATAACACAGAATGGTTGTTTAAAATTCACAGCTGTCAACATCAAGTGTGTTGTGTGAGAGAAAGAATGGGAGAAACATCGGGTTAACAAAATAGCTGCAGATGGATCGGTTCGCGGGAGGACTAGGCTGGCATTGTCTGCGCTCCGGTTTGCAGAGACTCATTTGCATTCCAGGACAAAGGTTCCCTGTTGGAGACCCTTTCTCTCCATCCTCCTCCAAAAGGCGCCTCGCCATCCGCACCAAAGAGGGGCTGCCTCCCTCCTCCCATCAGAAACCTACAGGAACGAACACAAATCTGTTATTTTAACACAACGTGGGCACAAAGTGGTGTTTTCACTCCGAATAAAGCTGGGGGAAGCCAAAGAATGGGGCCTTTTATTTGCAGGAGATACTCAAAGGAAGCGGGATTGAACCGGAGGCCAGCGCGGATGAATCAAGTTGTTAGAGAATTTGCAGCCTGTGGCCTGGGAGCTTCCAGTCTGTTTCCCGACTGTCAGCTCGGAGCACTTTGCATCAGAATGCATAATTGCATCTGTTAATTACATTTTTAGCCTAGTCCTCCAACATAGAATAAATTCATCCCCCTACCCCCTACCCCACCACACTTTTCATACTGCCTGACAGAGGAGACTTTTTTTTTCAATTTAATAAACTTGATTGACACCAGAAAATGTATATTTACTTTCTTTTATGACTGTATATTTGAGTCCAGAATGCACACATGTGTTTTGATGATGGCTATGCAGCAGCCCATTAACAATTGCATTCATTCCTCAAATTCTGCGTACCCTATCTGACGATTCCTGTGAGAAGTAGCTTGAAAGCCGCATGAAGAAATGTTGTAAAATACACAGAGGCTAAGGATCTTTTTCAGCACTGTGTCTAAACTGAAATGCCAGGGTCGAAATGGCATTTGGAGGGCAAGGACCAGGCTCTGAGACCAACACTCTGAACTGCCCGGGTCGCCTCCTTGGGCTCCATTCAGGGGACTGGGCTAGGAATGCCTCCTTTTCCCCAGGCCTTTGAACTGGGAGCCCTAGGAGTTTCTGATCTGGTATCACCCTGTTGGGCAGCTGCTTCACCTTTGCCCAAGGTCCCAAAGATTGTTAGCAGGAGAACTGGGACCAGCACCCTGACCTCCCTGGGGAGGAGGTGAGGATTGTGGGAGCGGACCTGGGGTGCCTGTCCCCTATCCTCTCTCCTGTCTCCCCTCCCCCCTCCCTCCCTTCCTCCTTCCCTGCTCTTTCCCATATTCCCAAACAGGTAGAGGCAAAGCACAGGAAAGCTGACTTAACTGAGGCTGAGAAGCCCGGCAAACGATGTGATTTCTGAGGCTGTGGCACGAGGCGCCATGAGTCTAGGGGTGGTGACTACCCAGCCCTACTCCAGAGAGCAGCCCCATGATGTCACCCAGGGCCTTGACACCAGCCCTTTAAATCAGGGGCTTCTTTAGGGGACCCTGATGCCACTGCTTCTAATGGCCTTACTCCCAGAGGCCTGAGGGGCAAGGTAAACAATTTTCCTTTTTAACCATCAGAGAATGCTCAGGTTTGAGTAGAAGAGGGAAAAATAGCAAATCTTCTAGAACACACTTAATCTCCTCTTGATTTGGCCTCCCCAGGCCTCGGGCTTGCGAAGCTAAGCTTCAGGATGGTTCAGGAAGATGAGTGTGAGAATGTCCCGGCTTCAGCCTGGGAGAGCAGGCGGGGAAGGGGAGACCCCGAAGCACCTCCAGGGCTCTGGGCCCCACTCACCCGGAGAAGCACAGAGGGTTCTTCTGTCCTCTCTGCTTCCAGCAGCTGTTAGAGACACACGCAGGCAAGAGCAGACACGGGCCTCGATGTCGTGTGGTAATATATCTTCGTCCAAACGAGAGGTCAGATGAGATCATCAGGGTGAAAGTGCTTTGTAAACTATAAAGCACTGGACAAATGTCAGTCTGTTTTCATTATTAGCTGGTAGTATACTCCCTCTCCTGCCAAGAAGGCTATTAATTTTTTTTTTGGAGGGGGGAGGGGCTTAGTTTCTTTTTTTTAATTGTTAACAAACATTTATTGAGAGCCTACCACTGACCAGACACTTTAAAAACATAAATCAGACCATGCTGCTCCCCTGCTGGAAACACTCCAAGGCTCCCTCCCCTTCACACCTCAAATAACATTCCAAGACTTGTTAGGGCCTGCAAGGCCACCCGTGATCCGGCCTTGGCGACCTCTCTGTCCTCGTTCCCTTCCATTTCCCCTCTGCTCCAGCTGTGGTCCCCTTCTTGCTGGCCCTTGAGCATGTCAAACTCCATTTCCACCTTCAGGCTTTTGTAGATTCTGTGGCAACTGCCCAGACTACACTTTTTCTTTCACTCCACTCTGTTCAAATGTCACTTCCTTGGAGAGGCAGTACTTGACCACACTCTCTAAAATGACCTTCCCCCCACCCCTCGCGGATACCTGACACTCCATCTTCTTACCCTGTTTCAAAGTTCTTCATAGCCTTCACTGCAATCTGACATTTTTGTAGATATTTGTGTGTGTGAATGTGTGTGTGTGTCGCTTGTCTCCCCCACTACAATCCATGCTATATAATATGTATTTTGCCCATAAATGTATGACCAGCATCTAGAATATTCCCTGGCACATGGCAGTGGATATATATAGAATGAACGCAAAGCATGGTAGACATAAAGATGAGAAGAAGTTAAGGGACTAACAGCCCTGACCTTTATCTGATGTGATTTGGTTCCCAGGGGAAGCAAGAATAATTAAAAATTCAATATTTGCTTTGGGATTTAGTGTGAAAGACTTGGACACTCTAGTTATTTCTTTTTCATAAGAAGACTCACTCAAGATTGAGGAGCTGGTTTCTGAGGTCTCCTTTGAACCAGAAGTCTTGGCCTGAGACAGATGAGGACCAGGGTCCAGGGAGTAGGTCAGAGACTTCAGGAGAGGACACGCCTGGAGGGCCGCCCAGTTCCCAATGTCTCCCTCCATTGCTAGACTGGTGCCTCCCTTCCAGCCCCCTCTTTTTGGATGGAATGAGAGCCCTCTCTCTCTGTCTCATTGATTGGTCAAAGAGTGATTGCCTTACCCAAGCTAAGCCAATTATTCTCCCTCAACCTTAGTCCAGGGGTAGCCAGGAACCTTCAGCCAGGCCAACCAGGGTCCTCCCCTGGGGGTTTTCCAACTGGAACTAGAGGGAGAAACCATTGCTCTTTCCAGTCACAAAGCTGTGGGGATGTGAGACCAGTAACAGCCAGTAGCTGTGATTCTAGGTTCATGGCAACAGCTGAGGTGAAAGAGTGGAGGTGACAGGAGAAGAGATGCAGAGACCAGAGGTAGTGATGGATGGAAGGAGAGAGAGAGAATGTCTAGGTCCTCGTGCCAGCTCCACTCCTTCCCTTCCCACAGCCAAGAGTCATGAGCCACTAAATTCTCCCCGTTTTGCCTAAATTAGCTCAAGCCAAATTTTTATCAACCAAAAGCATCCTGACAAATATACTTTTAAATGTAAACTCTTTATTACAAAATAATTGTGTACATTTGGTTCAAAAATGCTAACACTTAAGGAGAGAAAAAATTAAAAGTGGTCTTCTTCCTTGGCCTCCATTCCCCCCCCCCCACTTCAACCCTGCTGCCCAGTTGCAGTCCCTAGAGGTAACCAGCAACCACTTGTTAAACTTATTATCCCTCTTACTGTCAGTTGACCGACTTCTGGCAAGCATTTTGAAAAGCAGCAGAAAATCCTCTGTAATTTTGATTTATCTGATTGTAATATATATTACTCTTGTAGATTTTCAAACAATGGGCTATTCAACCATTTATTTCAGTCAGCTTTGTCTGCATTAGTAAATGTTTTGACATTAGCCATTTATTTCAGAGATGAATGATTCATTTGGGTATTTCTCAACAACATAAAATAATACTCTAGATGAGGGCATTACTGGCTTTTTGGCAGGGACTGAGTTATTCATTTTTGCATTCTTCATACAGCTCAGTATGCTTTGCACAGAGTAGGTATTTAAGTGTGTGCTGGAATGGAAGAAGAATTTGGTGAAATGAGGCCTGGGACAGAGAGCAAAGAATGATGCTTTATCAAATGTTTTCAAAAGACTGTTGCCTTGGCATGCTTTATGTCCTTTAGTCATTGCTATAACTGAGCAGCTCTGGTTCTTGTCCATTCTCTGGCTGGTTCTTCAGCCTTTTGTTTCATTATCTGGTTGCCCAACGTCTCTCCAACAAATTAGTTTTGCTTAGGTTAGCCAGTGTTGGTTTCTGTTGCTTGCAACTCAAGAACCCTAAGAAATCATTGCATTAAAATTGGAGTGAATGGACTGGGCAGGAAAAAAAAACATCTATACCCACATATTACAAATGAGGAAAATGATGGCACAGATGGGTTAAGTAATTTGCTTCAGGCCACATAGCTAGGGAGTAGCCAAACAGGAATTTCTTCAGGTCTGTCCAAGTACAAAAGTTTGGCCCTCTCCACCATTCTGCAACCAGGTGCCAAGAGTCTGGCATGGGGCCAAATTATATCTAGAGGCCAAAGAAAGCATGACTGAACTTGCATGGTTCTCACCAAGAAGTTGGTCTGCATGTGCTTTGCAGATGATAGCCTCTTCCAGAATTTTGTAAGTTTTATCCTTGGAGAATTTTCTAGATCCTTGTGATTTAAAGTCATGTCTTAGATGTAGAAAAAAAAAGTGTTTGAAGAGACAAGTCCTGAAAGAGAACCCCAAGCATTATTCTCCCACTGTCTTTCATAGCTCTAAACGTTTCATCTATGCCCCATTCCTCTTCTGTTGCCTTCACTACCTAGGGAAAAAAAAAGAGGGATCCACATTCTATGTTGAATGCTGATCATTTGTTCGTTTTATGTGGGGTTGTTTATCTTACACAATTTTACTTAGTGATCAAAAGCAGGATCTGCTTTAGAGCCAGATTTCCTGGGTTTGACTCCTAGCTCTGTCATGTCTTGTGTGATGTGACTTACCTTCTCTGTGCCTCTCTTTCCTTATCTATAAAATGGGAATAATGATAAAACCTCCTTCCTCCATAGATTCTTGTAAGGACAAAACATTTTAGTTATATAAAGCACTTAGAACAGGGCCTGGCACATAGTAGGTGCTTTAAATATTTGCTATTAATATTACCCTTTCATGTTTTGTTTTTTTTTTAAAGAAGTACTCATTGGGGACCTGAGAAAATGAAATTAGTTTTGATTTCTGCAAGTGTGTGTGTGTAGGAATTTTGCAGTTCAGAGCAGTGGGTCAGAGTCTGTGATGAAGGCATAGGTCTTAAAGTTACAAATGACTAGTAGCAATAGGAGTGTAAAGAGAAACCTACTTCATGGATATTCTAATTATTCTTTCCTTTTTGACATGAGTCCGTGTTTAGCTGCATAGCATTAAGCAATACTTATGCAGTTTGGGAAAGGGCAATTTAGAAGGATCAGACCCAGTGATCTTAAAGCTGTGATATATGGTTCAGTGAAAGTATAAGTAGGTCAAATACCTCTAAGAGAATTAGCTAAAATTATGCAAGCTATTATATTGGATATTACTGTTTGAACATTTTGTATAAACTGCAGTAATACACATTCGTCTTTATGAGATGAATCAAGACCTAAAACTGATTCTGGCGAATTAAGAATTGTATTTTCCAAGAATTAACTACCACAATTTGACTGCAGCTGTAAAAATTTTATTAGGCAATACATCTGACCTCAAATTGGAAATTTGTGTTGGAACCAGTTTAGGAAATAATTATTGCTGTGTTGTTAATTTTATATTTGCCTAATAAAACACAGCAGGAACAACAGGGTTGGGTGAATGTAACAAGAGAAAGCCCTTGGACATGCTTTAAATGAATGTTTTCATCCTAGCTGGAGCACCGACAAGGAATGTATATCTCTGATGAACACTGTCGCTGCTGACATTGTGGAATTAATAGTTCATGGTTATCAGACTGTGAAAGAGAAACGTGTGGATGTTTGTATCATTCTCCCCAGCCAGTCAGAAGTGTCACCGCATACATCTCCTAAGCCGTTTGCTTTGGTAAAGTTTAACTTACACACTTACAACCTCACGGGAACATGCACCTAAGTGCACACACATGGGCCCCTGCACCTTTGGGCTCACCCTCTCTGTCCTGTTTGTCCAGCTTGCATTAGGAAGACTATGAGCAAAGAAAGACCAACTTCTCTTGGAGGCAAAAAAAAAGCATGTGCCCTTGTTGTTTGTGTCATTGTCATCATTGAGGGAGGGCTCATTGCTTCATGCAATGGTGTGAGCAGATGTTATGCTTTCTCCTTTGGCTTCTCTTTCATATCACCAGCATGAGGACATCATTGGAGGCTACAAACCAAGCCAGTAGCTACTGACTCTTGGTCACTCGGGGGGTGGGGGGCAGGTAGTATTACCCAAAGTTGCAACACAAACCACCTTTGGGATGGAGTCTCAAACAATATAGATCCACAATGTGAGAAAACGATTCTCTTTACAATCCTCTCACGACCCTTTTGGTTTTATCAGCCAGGAAGCCTCAGTTTGGTGGTAACACCCCACCTTCCAACCTCCTGCTTGTGCCTCCATCAGCCCAACCCACCCAGAAGCCCTGGTCAAGGGAATATGGGGGACACAGTCCTCAGAAGTCAAGTTCCTGGGGCATGGGGCAGGACAGAGGAGGGTGGAGTGGACCAGAGATGACGAGTGGGGATGAAGGGTGGGGATGAAGGGTGGCAAATGGAAAGAGCCAGAACAGTTGTGCTTAAGTGGCTGAAATTTGGAGGCTTCTGCTGGGGGCATAAATACAGAAGGGAGAAATGAAGATTTGGGGAAAAGGAACCAAGTTTTGAGATCCCACCCCATGTCTTGCCAGGGTGTTCTTTACCTGCTTTATTTCATTATTTATTTCATTAGTGAACAGAGAAGATGAAGGAAATTCACTTCTGAAGTCCTTGCATTGCTATAGTATAATGCCAGAAGACAAGTTCTTAGCAGATGAGGGTTTAGTTTAAAACACCTGCCGTGGGCAACCCAGCTCACACACAGGCTCTGGAAAGTCGAGCACAGTGGTGGAGAGTAATGGGTTTCAAGCACTGGCTCCGTCTGCACCAGCTGTCTGATATTGGACAAGTTACTTAGTCTTTCTGTGCCTCATTTTACTCATCTACAAAATGTCCCCTCTTCCCCAATCCCAATAGTCTCTTCACCTCACCATTTCTTATCTCTGCATTTCCTTCCCTCATCTCTTTCTTTCTCTCTCTCCCTCTCTCCTCCTTGACTTCCATCTGACTGAGCATGGCCACCAGCCCACCCCAGTAGGCTTCGCAACCTTTCTATGTCTGCACCACCCTAACTACCTCAGCCTCCGGGACCCTGTTCCCGTGAGAGGGTCCTGATTGACCTCCTCACTTCAATTTAGTCAGCACACTTGGCACCACATAGTATTCTAGAACTGGTTGCCTTTGGTTCAGCACCCGTGGTCCCGTCAGCTGTGGCTGGGGAGGGAGGGAAGCAGGCTGACACGGTCCATACACTGTCCATGCTCACACATTTGCACTATGCCTCTTAATGTGCAAATCCCCACATGCTCCAAGATGCCACAGAAGTGGAAGCCATGGAGAAATCCAGGAAGAAGGCAGTTGGTGGTTTGAATGAAGAACAAGCCCCATGAGCTGACAACATGGTGTCACCCCTCCAATCCAATCTAAGAAGGATGACCTGAGAGCCGCTGGCTTGATTGACATTCTTGGCCAGAGCCACTCATTCTGGCCTACACTTTTTTTTTTTTTTACCAGGAGGTCCTGGGGATCGAACCCAGGTCCCTCCATATTGTAGATGGACGCCCAACCATTTGAGCCACATCCGCCCCTGGACCTACACTTTTAATTTCATTTGGGACCCTAAAGAAATAAATAATTCAATTAGGCATTTTTTCTGCTCTACCTAAAGAGAGAACTAAGTGATAGAAATCTCTCCATCAAGTTGTCAGTTTTATCTTAAGGGCTCAGGGACTGAAAAACGTGGCAAATAACAATTTATGATTGAGAGAAAGTATAAAGCACAACCCTCCAGTCAGAATGTTAATTCTTAGAATTTTGTGTTTATCTTGATGGTTATGCTTCCTTCATTTTATTAAAAGTCTCAGGATTTCTCGGATCAAAAATGAACTAATATGCTAAGGAAAAATCTTCTGCCAAAATAATAGCATATTAAAATTTGTTTCGCGGGAGAGAAAGTAAATTTCCATGGAATGAATAAAAGAACTGATCCAGACTTGTTTTTCTGAAAAACGAGGTTTTTTTTTTTTTGTGCAAAGAATGTGCAAATACATTTGTGTGCCTCTAGAGGTATGTGATGTTTGCTGCTATAAGACAATAACCATTAGAAAATTAAAAGAATTAAAAAAGGAAAAAGTTTGTCATCAATTTTAATTTTAAGTTATGTGAATTAATATTTCTTTTTATAATGCAATATTCTGCAATTTATCATTCAGGCACAGGCCCTGCTTCTGCATTGTAGATAATTAGTTTACATTACTCTACAGAAATGAATTGTCACCAGTGATCTCAAGTGCCTGCTAACAAATCACTTTTGTTGGGGATTCATTGAGATTCCACTCAGGCCTTAACTATAACATTATATGGCATTGTCCTTAAATGTTAAATATCAGGCTAATTTAAAAACAAAACCAGAAAACACCTAGATTCCGAGACCAAGAAGGCTAGAAAGCTATCCTTGTGACAAATCAACTGTTCTCTTAATTCACAAAAAGGAAATATGTTCCCAAGTATAATTTTCATTACCAATATTTCTTGGTCTCCCCTCCCTCCCCACTAAACAAACCAGGAAGGAGAGTGAAGAGAGGCCTTTTCCAGGCTGTTAATGATATAAAATTACTCATGAGTCTTTGTGCACTTTCTCCCCTGAAACGTGATCGCCCCATCAACTACTCATGAGAAAAATTGACCTCTGGATCTAATTCAGAATTCCAGTATTTGTCATCATGAGTGTGAGAGCCGTATTAAGGATAACTTTCATCACGGGAGGAAAATTGGATTATCTGATCTGTCTGGTGGGGCTCGCTCTCTAGAGCTGCCCTGTCTCGCTGCATCCTAAAGGCGAGCACAGACATCACAGGCCTGAGCACACAGGGCACCGGGCAGGCACTAACAGAGATGCTACCTCCCACAGTATCTTCTCTGGGATTTTCAGAGGGAAGTTGATAATCTCTGAGAATCTGAATCGCTGTCATCCAGAGATCCTTGAAAACATGATAGTCCTCCGGATTTAGAGAAAACTCCAGAAACATATCTACCCCATCTAGAGAACGTTCCAAATCTAAGACACAGCTAGATTTGACCAGGGCAATAAACATTTACTGGGTGCTCCCCTCTCCCCCTTACCCCCCCCCCCCCATGGCAGGCTCTTGGGAGGAACTATTAAGGAGTATAAGCCTGGCCTTCGTGTTTAAGGGACTTACAGGATACTGAGAGAAAAGAGATGAGCACAGGATAAGAGAAAGTGAACTTCAAGGGCATTCATAATAGTTCAGTGTTTCCCAAAATTCTGGTAACACTCAAGTGCTTTTAGGTGGTACATGGGCATGGTGCTCACTAATGAATTAATGAGAAACTGAACTCGTTCCATTTCCTTCTCAATCATTCTCATAATGACAACAGAAAGTTTCAGTTTGGTGCTAATATGCCTTTAATGCTTTGCTAGCTCTTGCCAGGATCCCTTTCAACAAACGAAGGGCAGGTTTCAGGGCACAGCCTTAGGCATAACCTTAGCTAGAATTCAATAATACTGTTTCACTGAAAATGTCTCCTTCTGTATGCTCTGTTTATGCCCAGTGGCATTAGTTTTCAATTTATAATTATGATATAAAGTTTCCTTTGAAAATAAACTGTTTAAACAAAAGTGGTGAGCCTATTTAAAGAAACATATTAAGTCATTAGCAGCCTAGATGATAGGTGGTTATAGCAAATAAAATGTGAGGGAGATCTCAAGTTCCAGAAACTCAGGATTACTAGAATCAATCGTTAGACCCAAGGGACAGGTGACAATCAGGGACAGATAGGGAAATACACTCCAGATGGAATAACAGTTAAAGTTGCTGACAAATCCAGCCTGGGAAAGAAGGAAGGCGCCACAGGCATCAGGGCACCATTTAACATAGTGGCTTGTAGCAGGAAAGGTAGAATCCTGGGCAATAAGTCTGAAGCCACATGGTCACCCCAGCTGAGCCGCTTGGTACACCGCACACCCATACACTACCCCAGACACATGTTCCCATCTCCTACAGGGAAAAACAAGGCCTGAGATATTTACTGCCTCCTTTTAGCTAGAGCTCAGAGAAGAGAATACACCTCTTTCCAAGCTCTAGCAAGAGCTCTGAGATGCATCTGAGAGGTGAACTCATTGGCCAGGAGATGGACTATTCTGATTCACCAGCTTGAGTCACATGCCCACCACCCCCAGGCCTGGGAGGTGGGGCCATGTGGTTGGTGTGTGTGTGTGTGTGTGTGTGTGTGTATATGAGCATTCTTGAAGTAAAAGATGCTTACTCATTTGGCTTACCCCAGATGAGTAAGATTTCAAGAGACAGGATCAGAAAGAAGAACCAACAAAATCTTTTTTCAGTGCTTCCCCTTGCCTCCCATTACAGAGAAGTGCCCACTTTCCACTTTCCTCTAGGCTCTCAGAGCCTTTGTGTTCCACTGGGCCCCTGGAATTCTTCCCCTAAAACAGCATTTTAGGCTTAACCAAACAACCAGGAAGCAAGCAGGAGCTGTAGTTCGGTCTTCCTAGAGCCAGCAGAAATTGTCCTGCCAAGTGATTGGGCTTGTTTCAAGCCCCAAATTATGGGGCTTATTCTATGTATCTGAAATGGGGAAGGCTATTTTCCAAGGAGGAAGAATCTTGCTAAAAAGAAGATCTTTAGGTTCTGCTGAAACCTATGATAGATTTGGGTCTGCCAACAGGAGAGCACCTTGACCTGAATGTGAGAGCAGGAATTGGTGAGAACTGAAATCCCCTGCCCCTGGGACAACATGGACGAGAGAACAGTTGGATGCTAGCTCTGGAGAGTGACTCAGCCACGGAAAACTCCATGAAGGATTCCAAGCCATTCCTCCTCTCCAACCCTTCAGGAAAGACCTACTTTACTAGGTACAGAAAGGCTAGAAATCATCGTGGGCTCAGTGCCACCTCTGCACTGGGGTAGTGTGAGGGACCAAGATGGTACCCGCCAAGCCTGGTGGTGGGGTAAGGCAGTAGCAGCAGGCAGTCTGTGCCAGAGGTAAGTGTGAGGAGTCAGTCCCTGGGAGGGCGATGTTCTTTGCAGAGGGGGTGGCCTCTGAGGGATCAAACAATCTAATCTTATGCTTAAGGGATCAGGAGATCTAAGCCAACATCTATCTGGCTTTCCAGAGAGGAGTGGAGGCTAGCAAAAAGGTCAAGTTTCAAACCATCCTCAGACAAGGAATTAGGGTGTCAAGCACTCCAAATCCGCAGCTCCAAGCAACCAAGAGATGCAAGGTTCAAGCACCTAGGGACCTGGAAATTACAGGACTCAATTGCATCCTGGATACTAGACCCATTAACATATGCTCTTGGCAATGGCTTTCAGCTCTCGAATCCAGTGTGTGAATGCATGCATGTATTATCCCAGCATTGCTTGTTGATACCACGAACCTTTTCGTGCTTTAAGGTACAAGGCTGTGAAGAAACAACTCAATGTCCGAAGCAGCTGTCTGGATCCTTAGAGTGGAGATGGTGGCCATTGCTGACCAGGAGCCTCATGCCTTATATTTGATATGCATAAAGACCCCCAGGAGAGTGGCCCCAGGAATCGTCCTCCTTCCCCCATTCTTCTACCCCAGCTTCTGCCTGTTGAGATTCCCTTGCACTTGGATACCTCCACCACCACCCCAGGCTCCAAGTCGAGCCAATCTCAACAGGACCTGCAGAGGCACTGCAAGAGGTGGTAAAGGAAGGACAAATGCATTCTCCAACCCCCAGGATGATCCTCCAGGCCCAGGGCAGTTCCCTGCCCTTCCCTCCCTACTCCTGCCCACTGTCCTTTTCCTGGCCCCTGCCTCTTCCTCAGGTAAAATGTCCAGGATTGAAGAGCCATGGGCTGGGTTTTCTCTGGAATGCAGAGCAGTCTGATTTTAGGGTTTGGAAGTGTGCACTGTAAATCCAATCTTTCGCACTTTAAGGGGCCTTTGGGAGACGCTGCAGGAGAAGAAAACCTTTTCTGCTGCCATTTTACCACTTTTACTGTTCGCTAGTAGAAAGCTTTACAAGAAAACCCAAGAAGGATGTGGCTGTAGGCTTGCAGCACGGAGAGAAAGGTAGGAGAAAAGCTCTGTTCCAACGTGTCCTTCAGGCTTATAAACTCACCTCCTTCAGGGTTCTGCTCAAATATCTCTTTCTCAGGGAGCTCTCCCTAGCCACCGTTCTGCAACACTGTCTATCTCGTTTCTCTGGGTTCGTTTTCTCCTTAGTACTTATCATTCTCTACATTTGATATATTTCACTGATTCATCTTATTGTTTTGTCTGGTTGCCCCATTAGAGCGTCTGTGCTATGCCATGAAAGCCCAGATTTTTGTCTTTCTTTCCTTCTGTACCCCAGGATCTAGAACAGTGCCTGGCTCCCCGTGGTGATCTATAAATATGTGTTATCGAAAGATTTGTGGCAGTACAGGCTGGGGAACCGAAGCCCCAACTGGAAAGTTTAGGTCTTAACTAAGGTGGGAAGCAGACAGGAGACCCCTGAATCCTTCCAAAGAAGATCAGGGATGCCAGAAATCCAGGCCAGGACAAAGGGTCATCAGTAGGGTTTTATCCCCCTGCAGCTCATCACTCCTTTGGCCCCAGGGATCTCATTCCTGCTGTCAACGCTCCCATCACCAACTCTGCCTTTTGGAAGCCCCATTTTCACTCTAGTTACTGCCAAGGCAGTTGGGCCTCATTTCCTTCTGGTGACAAGCGTCCAGAGTCAGGCTCTACCTACCCATCATATCCTACAGTTTCAGAATGTGATGGGTTAAATAGATATTTGGGGATTTGCTTGGGGCACTCACCGCTGGACTTTGTGAGGGAAAGGGGTTTGATTTCCCTCAGCTTCCTTGCTGCAGGTCCTTTGTGGGGTGGAATGTGGGAGCTGCCAGTCATCAGGATGCACCCGTTGGAAAGTGTTTCTCTCACCCAGCTGTTTAAAGGCTAATCTTTTTGCCTCCCATGAGTTAGGAGTGCAAAGTTGAATCCAAAAAGGGCTCAATTCAATCTCATTTCCTCTTCTCTTTGATCTCTTCATTTCCTATTTCACTTCCTCTGACAATTTCCTCCTTCCATTCCCAGAACAAACAACTCTCACTGTGGCACTTGGCCATTTTCAATCATTTTCCGACACTGATCTTCTCATTTGGCCGCCGTTCACGGTTGCACCATGGACGTTCCGATAAATATCAGGGACAGGCTGTAAAAGGCAGGGTTGGGGGCACCTTGCATTGTGTCCTGTGGATTCTCTTGCCTGGGAACTTGGGTGTAGCCAGAGTTATCAGTCTATGAGGTCCTGGGGTCCCCCAAAAGGGAGGTAGCACATAAATTAGTAAACACGAAGCAGGGCAGTGAACAAAGGCAGATTTCCACCCGTGGATCCCTCAGATATGCTGAAGTCATAGTTTCAGCCATTTGTTTTTCTTTCCCTACTGAGCTCATAGGTGAGATCCAAACATTCCATTCTAAAGTAAAAATCAAGAAACAAAATGTTCTAGAAATTTCTGTGCTCTATTTTGTCTTCTACGTCTCAATGTGAAACGGTTCCCAAACTAATCATATTAGTAGAACTGGCAAGATTAAAAGAGCCATAAACACACGCTCAGTGTTTCAACATCCATTAAAATGTGTACAGCAGCCTCCCAGAATATTTAATAGGTTTATATGATAACTGAATGTGAATTCATTCATCTCAGTCAAGTCGGGTTATTAAGATACACACACTAAGTGATTTGTCCTGTGTTTACTCTATGCTGGGAAAATGGTATCTGATCTTGAAAAAAAAAAAAAATGCCGAGCCTTTTTTTGTTGGAAGAAATGGAAGTCAGGACCCTTGTCCACCCCCAGTTTCTATGCCAGCTTTATCACAAGCAAACTGCTTAATCCCTCTGGGGCTCAGTTGCCCATTTAAGAAATTAGTAGGTGGCCTAAATGATCTCTAACGTTTCTTCCAGCTCTGACCTCTTTAAATGTGGCAGGTGGTCTAGATGAGTGGTTAAGAGGTGGGCTCTAGCATCAGGCTGCCAGGGGTCAGACCCTACCACTACCACCAAGTAGATGTGTAGCAAGTGAGCTTCAGTTTCACCACCCATATGATGGGTGTAACACTGGAAAGTTACAAGGGAAGTGAGGTAATCAATGCAAATCAATGCAAATCATGGTACCTAGTGAGTGCTTAATAAATGTTGGCTCACTCTACAATTGTCATGAAGATTTAATGTAACATCTATGTGGGCATTTTGGTACACAGACTTCATTCTTGAAGCTAAGAATATGCAAACTGACAAATTTATTGACCACCTTGCATATGTCAGGTACCCTCCAAGATACACTATTTAACTTACAAAGTGGATTAAGTTAGCCCCAATTTGCAGATGAGAAAACTGAGACAGAGGTTTTTAGCTAATTTGCCCAAAGTGACACAGCCGTTAAGAGTCAGAGACAGGAATTAACTCAGCTCCAACTGACTCCATCTGGGGCTCCTCTCCCACTCAACCTATTTACCTTCCGCCCCTGGTTAATTTCTAGAATATTCAACATCCGCTGGATTCCAAGGACAGCTGCAAGCGTTCAGCCTGTAGCCTTTTGCTTCGCCACGTTGGGAAGATAAAAAGAGCTGGACAATTTTCTGATCATTACTGGTTTCTCTAGAGTCCAGGGCAAGGAAATCCAAGTAGTGTTCTCAGCACCTGTTTTCTCTCCTTCCTGATTGAAGCCTAGTCAGCCAAGGGCAGCTTTTGCTCCTTCTCATTATTATTTTTTAAAATGGTAAGATTCAGACTCAACAACATTGCGTCTCCAGATTTAATGTGTATCCTGGCCAAGTTGAGCCAAGTGGAAATGTAGTATTGTGCCTGTGTCTAAATCAGGATATCCCAACATCAACACTATTGACATTTGGGGCTGGATAATTCTTTTTGTGGGTGGCTGTCCTAAACATCCTGTAGAAGGTTTGACAGCATTCCTGGCCTCTACTCACTAGATGCCCAGTAGCACCCAAGTGTGACAAGTAAAAATGTCTTCAGACATTGCCAAATATCCCCTCGGAGGGGATGTAAAATCACCGCTGGTTGAGAACCACTGGGCTAGCTGAAGGATGAAAGTTCATAAAATGGAAGGGGGTCCGCTGTGTGATCTCCCTGCACACACCTGGATGAGGGCCAGGCATGCCAACATTCAGGTCTGAAGGAAAACCAAAAGCCTGATAAATGAGAAGAAAGGGAATGTCCTTTTCACTCAGCATTGCCTTCTTCAGTGTATGGTTTTTGGAGTTCTTCTGGTTCTAGTAAGAAAGTGTTTTATCTGGCAACAACCTAGCAGGCAAGGCAGTTGCCGTGTTGAGATACTTTGGGTCTGAAGGCAAATTTACCCAGAAGGAAATAAATGTTTTTGCCTTAGTGGCTAGCCTGAATGTTTTCTTTGGGACAGTTAAGGCAGCCATTTTCAAAATGGTTTCCTCAACTTTCAGTGGGGCCAGTGCCCTCTGCTGGAAATTTAGTCAGCGATTCCTCAGAGTAGATTGGGCCAAATGGTTAGAAAATTTGGGAAAGAGCAAAAGCTCAAAAAGAAGGGCCAATAAAACAACCCAGCTAGTAAAAATCTTTTGCAGTGGCTTCCTTTGTACTTAGTAATTTTTTCCACAAGCTTCCTGATCCTTCAGGAGAGCTTGTATTTTATATATACATATATAAATTAAGCAAAACTTTCTTTGCATCCTTCCAAATTCATCCAGCCATCTGTCTATATGTCCATCCTTCTGTCCATCCATCCATCCAGTTGTTTCTTGATAATTATAATAATCACATCCACAAAACCTTACCTGACATTTGCTGAAGGTTTCCCATGTCCCAGGCCCTGTGCCTTAAATCTCATCCCCTTCCTGCTCCATAGCCCAATGACACAGGTGCTATCAGTGCTGGTTATTAGTCACCGATGACAAAACCATACTCAAAAAGGTTAAGTGAGCCGACCAAGCTCACACAGCTTGTAATGGTGAAGAAGGGTCTCAGATCCGTAGCCCCTGGGGCTAATCCTATGCTACATGGCACAGTCATTTATTCATCTTTTCTTTCATTCAATCACAAAGTTTCCTATCTAAATGTGACTCATCAGTGATCTAATGATCTAAACTTACGGATGTCTAGCGTCGTTTTTAATTTGCTCCCGTATATTTAAAGCATATCTTTAACCTAGTTATCATTTCTGAAACACGAGGAAGATAAGCTGCTATTCTCCAAAGGTAGACTCTGCCTCTAGAGGCCAGATCCTAATAGAAGACTAGCTCCTGAAGCATTCGCGGGCTCCTGAACCTCTCTAAAAATATTAAATACAAATAACATCCACGTGCATCAGAACCTATCAGCATATATCCAAGACATTGTAATTTATGGCCTCTCTTATTACTTTAAAAGCCTGGGATTCTTGTAGAATATGGCTTAGTGGGTCAAACCTTCCCTTTCTTCTCATTTATCAGGCTTTTGATCTCACGTCAGTGCTGAACGTTGGCATGCCCGGCCCTCAGCCATGTGCAGGGAGCTCACACACAACAGGCCCCCTTCCATTTCAAGGATTTCTGGGCATGCTGGTGCTACATCCCCGCCTGGGTAAGCAGAGGAGGTATTGAGTTCCCCCAGTCCTCACTGCCCCTTTGTCTATTATTATTTTATAGTTTTGTTCTGCATTCCTTCCACTCAACCTCCAGTCCATAGAAGCCTGTTTCTTTATTAGTTACATATGTCTGCACCCTTTTACCTCAGCAGGGAAAGACAAAATATTCTGGAGGGGTTGGAGGCCTCGGATGGACAGCTAATCCATCCCCACCTTGAACTAATCGGGGGCTGATGTGCTATTCTGCGGGGCTCTGTTCTGTGCAGCTGAGCGATGGGGTTTCAATTTGTAGGAGCATAAACAGATACTAAAGTTGGAAGAAAAGCTCGGTCATTTGTTAGCAGAGTTCAGATCAAATTATCACAGCGGTCCCCTGCTGACAGCCCTAACAATTACCTCCTTTTTTCTTGATCTTTAAATGTTTTCTGTTTCACTTAAGCCTCAGTAAATAGTTTACTTCTCGTGGGCTTCATTTATTGACAAGGAAAGGCTTGATTTATTTAATTTTGTTTCTTTGCCGCCTTCCCAGAAAGGAGTCGTTAATGTTTTGCTGAAATCTCGCCCCAGATGATAAGTTTATCGTGGTTGGCTCAGGAAGCGGTTTAATGATGTGACTATAAATTATCTGGCTTTTTAATGAGAAGTTTAGATGCCCAGATTTGAAAGCTGATTTTTAAAGCTTTAAACCAGAACGCAGCATTTGTTGCTTGAGAAGTTTGAAACCCAGGGTCAGAAACTGGTATGAGGAGAGATCACTCAGGCTTTGGGATCTGAATCTGTAATTGGATTATTCAAAACCCAGGCATTTGGTTATTCTTTTCAAGAAAACAGAGAATGCCATGTCCGTTATGTTTGTCCCATCTCAACATAGATTCATTGATGTTCTGCGTGAGTTCACAGGAATTAACTCCAACATTTGTTTTCACTCTTTCCCCCTTCCCCCAGTTTCAACCCTTGACTTTCACTCTTCCATAGTTACATTTGTCTGCTTCTTACAGTCCTACTGGGACGGATTTATCATCATTTGCTAACATATCTGTCTCAAAATCTCAGCTTTGATCAGCTTGTATTTTATAACTTACATCTGTTCTACATTTAACCTTTTGTAATGCTGTTTTTCAAAAATATTACCTGATCTAACAAAAGAATTGTCCCAGAGCAAGAGCTCCAGAAGTGTAGATTTAAAAAAAAGGAAAGAAATAACACAAAACCACCAAACATACCTGCCTACTTGACTATATTTTTATTACTCTTCCAGAGTCTCCTTTTCATTAAATATATAAATCCATCATCCCCTGGCCTCGTGACGGGATCTCTGTTGATCCAGGTCTTGGGGGTTCCCTGCCTGCTCTTGTCCTATCGTCTTGACCCTTTCTATGCCTGGAATTCATGCCAGAATTGGGGAGCATGTCAGCAGGCAAGGTTGTGCACAGAGGCGCCCCTGGCTGGAACTGGAGCCAGCGCCCCTGCCCTGTTGCCCTGTCCTGGAGGGGGGGCCAGGGGTCCAGACTGACCTTGGTAGGGTGCTTACTGTAGCTCCAGTGGGTTCCCTTTCCCAGCACCTCCTGCCTTCCAAGAGGTTTGCATTTGATTTCATTTGTTTACTTTAATATAGTTAATTTACTTTTAATAATGAATTATGAAATATTCAAGCTATCTAAAAAAGTATATGACATCATATAATCAATACCCATATACCACCACTCAGCTTAAGAAATAAAATATTATAAATACCGGAGAAGACTGCAGTGTACTTTTGCAGAATTACATCCCTCCATCTCTTCCCCAGCGACAACGGCTCCCGACATTGGGTGCTGCCCTTGTCCGGGTATTTCGTTAGACTTTAACTGCTTATCTGTTTCCTTGCATGAGATTGTTCATATTCTTCTGCCACTTGCTCGCTTCATCCATGTTGATGTGTGTAGTGTTCAGCAGTCATTTTCATTGCTGTAGAATATTCCATTTTATGATGAAAATTTGCAGTATTTTCAAATTTTGCTATCATGAGCCATGCTTTATGGAAATTCTTGTACATGCCTCCTGGGATGCAGATGTGAGAGTTTCTCCAGGATATGTAACTGAGAGTGGAAGGGATGGCTCATAGGATACGCACTTTGCTATTTTACCATTGCCAAACTCTTCCCCAAAGTGGTTGTATGGTTTTATACTCTTGCCAGTGCTTGCTATCATCAATCTTTCAGCAGCATAATGTTATCTCATAGCAATTTTAATTTACATTTCTTTTATTACTAACAAAGTTGAAATGAAATGATGTAAAGTGATATTGCTTATCACAGTCTGGCACATAGCAAAGACTTTGTTGATGTTAATTATTGTTATTGTTATTTCACACAGCAACCCTATGAAGGAGCTAAAGCGGTGACTATTCCCACTTTACAGATGAAAGACCAGGATCTGGAAACATTCTGGCTCTAAACACACTAGATCTGAAGAAACAGAAGAGGTGGGCAGCAGCCTGTGATTCCTAAGTGACTTGCTGGCATCACTACCACATGGAACACTGATAGCTGGAGCTGCCTCTTGAAATAGGTTTCCTTTCTATCCTAACTGCTAGACCTGCTCTGGACTGGACCCAATGCAGGAAGTCAAAGTGAAGATTTGGGCTCCTCTTTTGGCCTGGAGAAATGTAGTGGCTTGAATTGTTGTCCTTCAAAAGGCATATCTATTTGGAACCTTTGGATGTGAACTTATTTGTAAAAATGTTCTTTGCTGATGTAATTAAGTTAAGGCTATTGAGATGAGATCATACTGGATTTGGAGTGGGCCCTCAATCCAATAACACGCGTCCTTAGAAGAAGAAGGGAAGACACAGAGAGAAGACCACGTGAAGATGGAGGCAGAGATTGCAGTGACGTGGCCCCAAGTTAAGGAACGCCAAGGGTCGCCGGCCGCTTCCAGAAACTGAGAGATACAGAATGGGCTTTCTCTGCCAACATCTTGATTTTGGACTTTCAGATTCCAGAATGGTGAGATAATAAATTTCTGTTATTTCAAGGCAACAAGATTGTGATAATTTATTATAGCAGCCCTCAGAAACTAAGATAAGAGAGGACAGCTGGCTGTTGTGTATTCTGATCTCAGCGCATCCTTGGGTTGGAGAAGGTAACTTCCAGGCCACAGAGGACTCCACAGAACCAAACCTTTGGACTTCCCTTCCCCGCTTCCAGCCTCCCCCTACACAACACCCATGGAGACAGTAGCTTTCTTTACCAGCCTTGAAAGGCTGGAATCGAGTCCTCCTTCCTACCATCCAGCTCGAAGAAGATATTTTTTGGACAAATATGAGTCATCCTGATGCCTAATCATAATGCTATTGATGATAAAGACAGTGATGATGATGATGATAAGGAGGAAAAGAAAGAGGAGAAGAGACACCAGATACCATTTGTTTTGCTCCTTCTCTCTGCCAAGTACTATGTAAGTATCTTACGTACATTCCCTGTCATACTCACGATAGCGCTATTAAGGGGAGAATATTATCTCCATTTTACAAATGAGCATCGGGGGCTTCGAGAAGCTAAATAAGTTTCCCAAGGTTCTACTGCTACTAAATGTGAGAGTTAGATGATGAACCCAGGGCGACAAAATCTGAGAGGAATGAGAGGAGGCATTCATAAATCTTGAGGACTATGCCCACAATTTATCATTGACACCAGGGACAACGTGTGCTTGGGCTAGGAGCCCAATTGTTCCTGTCCTAAGTAGATCCTTGCTTTCAAGCCCTGCCATAGATTGAGTTGAGTGACTCAATCTATGTTGAAGCATACATCTATGCATATATATATATATATATATATATATATATATAGAGAGAGAGAGAGAGAGAGAGAGATCTCACCTTGAGCCATGTCCCAGACCCATAAATTAATGCAGACTCTCCTTGGAGTCTATAAATTAAAATATCTCATCAGTCATCAACTCCTCTGATGGTCACCATTCTGATGAAAGCATGAAAGATATATTTTACCTCTATTTCCCAGTTGATAAAACTGAATGTCCACATTCTCATAGTAGTTGCAGATCTGGACCTAAACCCGAGGCTTCAGACTCAATCCAGTGTTCTTTTTTGAGGCCTGTGCCACCTTGCTGGATGGCCATGTTCTCGGCCATCCAGCCATTTAGCAGATTTCCAAACTCCATGTACATCTATGACATTTTCCGCAAACTTTACAATCTCCTCTTTCTCCTATATCTACCGATATCCTAGCAAAGTTTGAGCCTGCAGGGAAAACCTGGTTTGGGGAAGATGGAGGTCAAGCTATTCTATTTTTACCTAAGTGTATCTGTGCCCCAATTGCTCTCTCTTCCTTAAATTACCAGTTTAATTCTCTTCTGCACAGTCATCCATAGACAGCAAAATAGTTTTGGCTTCAAACACCCAGGACCCCTCAGGCCCAAAGAAGTTATGAATGAGCTGGAAGCTGCATGTCTGGATTGCCCATCTCCTCTAAGAATGCCTTCCAGTTCAGCTCCATTTCTCAGCATTGAGGAAAGGCACGTGGAGGAGAGCCACCAGCACTGGGAACTGTGGCTCTGAGGCTGAGGTCCACCATCCACCCTTATTCCTTTTGATTTCCAGGATGCCTGTGAACAGCTCAGGTTACCAAACACACCTCTCTTGGTGGCAGAGAAATAACCTTTTTTTGGTTTGGTTTTGTAGTGCCAAATCCTCCCCTTTGAAAAATGCAGAAGCCCATTAAAGATTAAGACTCTACAAACAGCCTTAAAACACATCTTAACGGCAGTCACAAAGGTCACAGGTGTAGGCAGGTCAAAGCGATGTCTTGTTCTCCTAAATATTTCAACAGATAAACAAACTTTTTGATTGTGCTATCTGTTCAAAAAAATGACTTTGAACTTTCCGCCAGTGCCGCCCACATGGGCTTTCTCACCCCACAGAGGGCCAGGCCGCCAGAGATAAGGGGCCTGAGTGGTCCCCGCGGGCTTGGAGCCTTTCATCTCCCCTGCGCTGTGTACACGGGCCGTTTGCTTAGCTTGGCTCTGCTATCCTGAGGACCTTTTTAAAATCCTCCCATGTATTAGGGTCTTATACCCAATCTGTAAATAAGCCAGGAGAAATTTTAAATTTCAGTGGCAGCCAGGGAGCAGTTCCATTTCAGGTCGACTGGCTTCTTCTATTGTTTCTCCCTCACTCACTTCTTTTTTTTTTAATTTGTAAAATGATATATAAATATATATACATATATGTGCATTTGCTTACAAAAATGTTATTTATATATATATATATATAAATATATTTTAAGAGGTGCTTAGATTACCTAAAATATTACACAGAACCTACCGGGATTCCCATGTTCCCCACCTCCCACACCTCCCACCACATCCCACACAAACATCTCCCACAAGTGTGGCCCACCACCCTCAATGGACTTACACATCCTGGGGCCTTGCCACCAACCATAGACCACAGTTCACATCGTAGACCACACTCTCTCCCACACAGTTCTGAGTGGTGTGTACTGATTCAAAATGGCCTACATCCATTGCCCTCACTCTCTTGGAGTCTCCTCTTCTTTCTTCTACCCCCCTCTCACCTCTCTTTTTCTCCTCCCTCTTTCCTTCCCCTTCCCTTTCCAGCCTCTTTCAGCCACTTGCAGATTACAAAATAAAATGGATGTAGACTTCTTTTTGTTTGTTTGTTTTTAGGAGCACTGGGGATTGAACCCGGGAACTTGAACCTGCAAAGCAGGCACTCAGCCACTGAACTACACCCGTTCCTTGATGTAGACTTAAGTCCATTTATCAAGAAATAGGAAAGCATGGTGGTTAAGAATGCAGGCTCCCAATCTGACTGCCTGTGCTTGAATTCTGGTTGTGTAGGGCCTAGCTGTGTGACCTGAGGCAATTGGCATAACCTCTCTGAGCCTCAGTTTACTCACCAGTAAAATGGGGATAAGAATAGCACCCACCTGGGGAGGTTGTGAGGATTAAATGAGTTCATGTAGGTAAAGTATATAGAACAGGGTTAGGCACGTAGCTCAAGCCAGGTCTTGGCCTAAACTATTTCTGCAAGTCCATTGCTATTGACATGCAGGAAGCTCTATGGGTTGTTTTCATGGAATTACCAGTGGTGGCTGAAGAAGTGGCACTCCACTGTGTGGCCTGGAGCAACACCTCCACAAGCTTGGGCCCTTTGCCTAACAAGGGTTTCCCACATTTGTGCCCGGCACTCCTCATTCCCCCCAGGAAGAAGGGTGGATGCGGTGGACGCTGTGACCCCACACTCACCAGAGGCCAGTGGTGCTGCCCAGCTCTGCCTCTCCTTCCACACTTTCATCCCTCGCGTTCAAAGGATGGTAGGGCTGATCTGGTGGCAACATTTCAACTGTGGGAGACACTGTGATTAGGCCGATCAAAACGAGCCCTGTTGGGCAGGCTCACAGATGGGAGTTTGGGGTTGTCAGAGTCATAGCACTAGGAGTGAACCAGCTGCTCCTGGCCATGGCACATCCCTGGTGAGAGAGCACCTGAACCCACTTAGCTGCTCCTGGACCACTAGGGTAGGGTGGCTGGAAATAAGGCCCTGAGGACTTCATCCTTCTGTTCTTGGGGCCCCCTGATCCTCTGACAGCCCCCAACAGGGCAGCTTGGGTGGATGCTGTTGTCTTTTCCACTGGCTGGATTGAGGGGCTCTGTCCCCCCTCACCCATCCATTGTGTCATTAGAAGAAAGCCCTGTGCTCCTTTCTCACAGAGCTGGGATCAGTAGAGGGGGCCGACCCAAGCTGCCACTGGACGTCTTCTCCAGACTCCCGAGAGCCCTTTCTGCTGGAGGAGAAGCCCTGGAGCACAGGTGAACCAAACAGGAAAGAAACAAAGTGGGACCCTCACAGTTTGTGCAGAAACAAAGTTTCCATGCCTTTTTTTTTTTTCTAAATGCTCAAGGGGAGATCGCTTTTTAAAACAACCTATAGCAAGACAAGAAGCTTTGTGGTAGAGACGGCACATTGTCCACACCAAACCCATTCTCGCCTTTGGCTCAGCCAGACTATATTACCCAGTTTGGGGTTTGAGTCATGTCCCCCACAAAAGGCATGTTCAGGACCCAACCTCTGGTCCTATGGTGGTTAACGCATATGCAAACAGGACCACTGAAGATGTTATTAGTTAAGGTGTGCCCAAAGGGAATGCGGGTGGACCTCAATCCAATATGGCTGAAGTCCAGAAAGAGAAGCCTTGGGGAGCAACAAGAAGCTGGAAGTCAGTGGAATCCGGAAGAGAAAGGAGAAGATGCACCACGCTCATTGCCACGTGGCAGAAGAGTCAAGGACCAAGGATCATCAGTAGCCAGCCCCAGAATGCCATGATCTTGGGGAGAAAGCATCCCCTTGTGGATGCCTCGATTTGGACTTATCCCAGCTTCAAAACCGTGAGCTAATAAATTCCTGTTGTTAAGTCAACCCATTGTATGGTATTTGCTTCAGCAGCTGGGAAACAAAAGCACCCAGCCTCCCTTGCAGTTGACCATGGCCAGGTGACTAAGTTTTTGCCAATAAAATGTGAGCCGAGTGATGCATGCCACTTGTAGTTCTGGGCTTTAAGGTGTTGGGGCTGCCTCCTACATGCTCTCTTGCCCCTTCCTGCTGCCTGGGTGCCAGATACGGACAAATCCCAGCAGACGATGACAATGCCCTAGGGCAGGACCAGCAATTTACAGTCCCCAAATTCAGCCATGCCCATTGGTTTGCATACTCTGTATGGCAGCTTTTGCACTACAAAAGCAGAGTTGAATGGTTGCAACAGAGACCGTAAAACTGCAAGGCTAAAAATATTGTCTACCCTTTACAGAGAAAAATCGCTGACTTCTGCCCTAGGTGATGGCAGAACAAGTTGAAGGGAACCTGGGTCCCCGAATGACCACATGGAGCAGAGCTAGACAGAACACATCAGAAAAATTGTATTTTAAAAATATGCTTCTTTAGTCACTAAAACTTTGCATTTTAAAACTCTTTGTTACAAGAGCATTGCTCCAGTAATCTTCTCTAGGAATTACCTCACAGAGAAAATAAGTGCTGGCTACCACCTTCCCTTCTGTCTTAGTTTCCCCGCTGCTACATGAGATATTGGCTGAAACGATGGGAATTTGTTGTCTGATAGTTTCTGAGGCTGGAAGACTTGCTTCCTCCCCAGGTTGGTAGCATCATGCTGGCTGGCAACCCTGTGTTCTTTGGCTTTCCTGTCACATGCCAACATCCTCTCTTCTTTCTTCTGGGTTCTGTGACCTCCACTCTTCCTCTTCCACATGGCTTTCTCATCATAAAGCCTCCCCAAACTCATTCAACTGGGCCACACCTTAACTAAAAATAACATCTTCAAAGGGTCTTATTTATAATGGGTTCACAATCACAAGAAAGGATTAAGTTAAAAAATGTGTTGTTTTTTTTATTTCCTAGGGGGCATAATTCAACCTACCACACCTTCTCTCAGGCCCCATAGTCTCTGCCGCTATTTCTGGAAACCACATTTGGACATCCTAGGGAAGAAATCTGGCACATAATAGGTATTGCATAAACATTTGTTGAATGATTGAATGAATGAGTGGAACAGGAGAGTAAAAGAAGAAAGTCAAGAGGGAGGAGAAAGGGAAACCAGGGTGCTCTTTCAAATGTAGAATAGCAGATATAACATGAGCTTAGATGCAGTGAAACCTGGTTCCAAGGCATCCTAGCTGTGTGGTCTTCAGCAGGTTACTTAACCTCGCTGAGTCTTAGTGTGTTCACCTTTCAAAAAGGGGGGTGAAAAGACTTACTGTGCAGTGTTGTTGTCAGGATTAGAGCTCACACAAATAGAAGACATAATGTAGGCTCTCAATAAATGACTGTGGTTGTCTGGCAAAATTATTGCCACTGATATGGTTGGTTCCCTGCCATCAGACTTGACGCAGAGTAAAAGCAGCAGACAGTCCTGAGGCCTTCTGCATTCAAAGTCCACTAAACAAATACCACTTATAAGAGATTATCTTATAAGGGATTCTCTCCCTCAGGTCACCAGACTGTCCCCCAAATTAACTAGTACCTTCAGGCCTCAAATTACAAGCAGAAAATGCAGCTCGACTGTAGGGCAGCCATATTCACTTGGGGGTGGGGGTGGGGGCAGTTTTGGTTCCCGCATAAGAATGCAATTGGCTTTGAGCAAGGTGATGACAGTGGGAAATGGTGTGGTTCCTAGAACTGTTGGCTTCCCGCTTTCCCTCAGCAGTTGGGGAAAGTTACTAGAGGTCCTAATGGCCAGTTCAAAATGAGGAGATGCCAAGATATATAGGAGTTCTGAGAAGAAAAGGCATCAGGGAGCAGGCAGAGTGGACAGCCGGGCGGGGAAGCTTTGTTAAAATAGAGGTACTTGGTGCAGTGCAGTGATCCAGTCACCCGTAGTTCTTTGTTGACTACTCGTTAGGTGCCAAGCAGTGTGGCCAGTGCTCTGTACTTGTAGCTGGTTTATAAAGGTATGTGCCAGACCCACCTTGTATGGATGAAGAAACTGAGTCTCTGAGAAGTTCAGTAACTCACTTTGGAGCATAGAGCTAGTAGATGTTGGAGACAAGAATCCAACCCTGGGCTGTCTGAACCAAAGCCTTGGCTAAGCACAGAGTGTGCTGAGGGCCTGCCCTTCTCTGTGGACCAAAGCCACAGATAGCAGGCGATGGTGCATATACATACATTAAAAATTGTCATTAGTTGCCTACATTCAAAAATTGGGAAATTTCACATTGAATTCTACAGTTGGGACTTTATCGATGCAAATCAGAGTATGTGGCAACATGGTATGTGAAGTCCCCCTTAGCAGTAATTGCCTGGAGCCATGTAGAAATTGTCCTCTTTAGAAAAGGGAAGCAAGCTCCAGTTGGCCGCAGGCCCTACCATTCCCTGTTGCCCATTCTCTGCCAGCTTCACTCATTGCCTTCCTGGTCTCTGTGGATGTTTGAGTTCAAAATCCTGGCCTTAACCTCTTTGAGGATCCCATCTGCAAGGGGCTCCTAAAGGAAGTAATAGAAGTATCACCTTGACCTTTAGAGTCCTATGAGAGCAGAAGTGGTTGAGGTCGAGAGAGTGGGGGAGGCAAAATGGGGGAAGTGATGGGGGCAGTTTCAACAGGCAGATCCCTTTCCTTGAAGGGGCATCATCTCCCCCTGCCTCCCAGGGCTCAAGAATCTCTAAGAGTAACTGATTATCCTACTTCCTTCTGCCAGGAGCCCTCAGTGGCTCCTATAGGAACCATTTTATTCATTTCACTGGATCTCCAAAGAGTCCAGACTCATTACAGACCTTGGTAAATGCTTTCCTCCCCACAGCTCTATGGGGAGATCAGCCAACTTGATCAATAGAACCAAACTTTAATTTTTCTTATGTAGCTCTAGCTATAAGGTAGGGGTAGATGGAGGGAAGAAAGTGTGGGGGGGAAACAATCTTAAAATAGTAGAGTTATGATTTCCCTTTGCCTTGAGGAGTAACTGATGTTGCCTCAATTTTGGCTTGAGTTAAACTTGATGCAAACATCTCTGTAAATGGGTCGGGCAGTCAAGGAAGCCAACAGTTGGCCACATTTGTGCAAACTCGAGTCTTTTTGTTTTTGCCAGAGGAAAAACAAATTCTAATTTCTATCAGTCTAAATTGAGTTGGGGAGCATTATCAGCTGGAAGGACCCTTCTGATTTGACAGGCCCCACTGTATGATGATTAATTACTTCCCAGCTTCATTGGACTTTTCTAATTTCCTTTCACCACTGGCTGGAGGCACCGCGCGATAAGTACTGCTCTTATTATTTTGTGCAAAGGAAAATGTCTATTACGCTCTGTTGTACAAGCAAGCAGAATAAAAAGCTGATCAGGAAGCTTGCAAGCCCCTCTAGCTTTACTTGGTCTCCCCTGGCCTCCCTTCCTTGCTTGTTCTAAGACAGAGGTGGCAGCACACTGTTTCCTGTCAAAATAAGAAGATAAAATCATAAGCTCTATCAGAGTGCTTGACATTTTGAAATTTGTATAATGATTTCATGGGATTTAATCCTCCAGTTCGCCATGAATCCTCCTCCAAATGCGAATGCAACTGAAATAGTATACTGAAAACTGTAAGGCCGTTCTTCATCAGCCCATTTACTTGGTCATAAATTAAATTGGGGGCATTGCCCTATTATGTATAATACTGAAAAGAGAATAAGAAGAATGAGAGCAATTAGCATAATTGTAATTATTATTAAAGAACCATAATTGAATTGAGAAAGAAGACGTTTTTTCCTAACAGAACCCCACACCTAAATGGCCATGCGTGGGTTTACAGGAGCCTTTCATAAGAACGCACAGCAGGTCACATGGCCGACCGCCTGGCCGCCCTCTGACGATCACAGCCTTTGCAGGAACAGACAACTGAGGCTCTACAGCAGCTCTGTTTGTTTTCCTGGAGAGGAGAGATATGAAAACATATAAAGGCTCCCACTTCTGCAGCCCCTTCTGCCTGCTAATCCTCGGGCCCGGGCTGATATTGAGTGTTGGTTCAGGTACTCTGGGGGATGTGTTTACTGAGGCTTATGCAGGAAAAGCCCCATTGAGTGAGTCGTGGCTGCATTTCTCTCTGTCTCCTGTGGCAGAGGAGGCTGTTGATTTTGCAGGGAGCCTTACTTCAAAGCAAGAGTGGGGAAGAGAAGGACGAGAGGGCAGAGATCTGGGCTTGAGGCTGAAAGCCTTGGGGTCCTGTCACTGTCTGGCAGGGGCTTCTGAATTCTGCAGGGCTGCCGTTGCTGGTTGGTTGGTTTGTCTTTTGGGGGGATGAGGAGCAGCCTGGGAATTTCCTGAAGGAGAAAAGAGAGCTATGGGGCTTCTCTTTTTAATTCTAATATTAGCTAACATTTCGTGAGCACATGCTACAAGCCAGACATTATCCCATTTAGTCCTTGCAGCCCACCTGATGTTGTGCTGCTATGAACCCATTTTACAGACAAGAAAATTTGGGTACCAGAGTTCATTGTCCTTTTCTCTGATGTCCATAGCATCATTCTTCACAGCGAAAAGATGGAAGCAACTTAAGTGTCCATCAACCAACGAATGGATAAATAAAATGTGGTGTATACATACAATGAAGTTTTGATACATTTGACAACAAGGATGAACCTTGAAGACATCATGTTGAGTGAAATAAGCCAGACACAAAAGGACAAATATTGTATGATCTCACTGATATGAAATAATTAGAGTAAACAAATTCGTAGAGTCAGAAACTAGAATACAGGTCACCAGGGGCAGGGGTAGAGAATGGGGAATTAATGCTTAATTGGTACAGAGTTTCTGTTTGGGGTGCTGGAAAGTTTTGGTTAATGGATGGTGGTGATAATAAAGTACACCACTGAATTGTATATTTGAAAGTGGTCAAGATGGGAAGTTTTAGGCTGTAGATATATTGCCAGAAAAGAATTTTACACAACCATAGAACTGTACAACACAAACAGTGAGCCCACATGTAACTGTTTGTTACACAGTTAATACTATAATTATAATAATATTCTTTCATCAATTGTAACAAGGCACCCCATTAAAGCAAAGGGTTAATAATAGGGAAAACTGCATGTGTGAGGTGGATATATGGGAATCCCGTACTTTCGGTATGATTTCTCTGTAAACCTACAACTTCTCTAATAAAAACGTAATTAATTTTAAAAAGTTGAATAGCTTGCCCATGATTGTGCAGCTAATAAATGACAGATCCAGCCTTTGACCCCAGAATGGTCACTCTCTCAACCTCTCAGCTCTGCTGCCTCCTGCTTCTAAAGCAGCTCTTTGCTCACTTGCAAAAGCCCTGCTGATAATGTTTGTCATGAAGATCTCTGGTTGGGAGCACAGGGTGTGTTTTGTTATTCACTCCATTCATTAGCTGCTCCTTTATGTCTCTAGTTAATCCACAAGCATTTATCAAGCACCTACTATATGCCAGTGCTGTGCTAGGTTCTAGGGATTCCCCACATAAAATCCCCAGGGTCCTTGCCATCAAGAAACTTAGAATGTGTTCGGATATTCTCACTCTCCTGATTTTGTGATAATCAGGGTAGGCTAAACATTCGTGATATTAGAAACCATGCATGTGTCCCCAGACCTAGTTTTTCTCCCTACGTCTGGTTTTTAGAATGCTGGTGATAAACTAAGCCTGATTTATTATATGACAATCCTGTATAGGAAATGACTGTAACTCTAGGTACCTTTGGTCAACCTTAAGAGATATAATAGGGGGCGGGGGCGGATATGGCTCAAATGGTTGGGTGGCCATCTCCCATATGGAGGGAACTGGGTTCAATCCCCAGGACGTCCCAGTAAAAATTTAAGAAAAGAAAAATATATCCTGAGCCATGCAGCAGGATGATGACGTAACAGGAGAGTGACATAAAGGAGAGCCAAGACGAGACTCTCCAAAAACCAGGAACCAGGCGCAGGTGGTAGGATGCCCCTCTCCCACATAGGAGGTCCTGAGGATCGAATCCTGGTGAAGACAGGAGGAGAAGGATGAGAAGAGAGGGCAGGAAACAGACACAGAGAATTGTCCAGCGAATGGACACAAAAACAGCAAAAACGGGGGAGGGGGATAAAAATGGATGAAAGTATAAAAAAATAATAATAGGGTGGGTTGGGGAAAAAACACAGCAGGTGTAAAATGTGGATGATAGTTAGTACTGTAGTAATATTTTGATGATATTCTTTCATAAATTCTAACAAATGTTTCACAACAATGCAAGTTGTTGGTGGTGGGGTGATGTATGGGAGCCCTGTATGATGTTATGCATGTTCGTTTTGTAAGTTAACAACTTTCACTATACACTTAGTGTTTATGTATGTTCATGTATGAATGATACACTTCAATAAAATTAAAAAAAAAAAAAAAAAGCAACTCAGAATAGCATGAACAAATGAATGACCGAAATGTTCGAACAAGAAACCCTGTAATAGGATGCAAGAAGTAATTTTGCCTGAGGGAATGGGAAGGTCTGGAAGAGTGGCTGACCTTTGGCTTGAGCCTTGAAGGGCATCCCAGGCTGGCCAAGGCCTAAAGAAGTAAGTCTGGAGAGGACAGCTCACGGGATACTCAGGTAACTGAGAAGACAGAATTACAGAAAACAGTTTGGGAAGGTATTTGAGGCCAGACTTGGAGCCATGCTAAGGAGTTTGACTCTAATCTCTGAATTTGACTGTGACTTCTGCCAAGTCCTTTCCCATCTCTGGGCCTCAGATTCCCCATCTGCAGGAGTCTGATCTTAGCCTAGATCAGAGGCTGAAAACCAGTGGCTGATAGGACTGGGTCTAGACTGTAGATGTGTTTCATTTCATCTGCATGTCACTTTCTAGAACATGGAGCCACTGTAGAAATGTTTCCATCACTTATATAACTATAACCTCCGACAGAGGTGGCTGTAGCTGAGAAACAGATGGACTGAGTGTTGTTCATTTCACTATAGTATCCACCACACCCAAACACATGCCATTACCAAAACCAACTAAAATGGTCATTTATCCTCATGATTGTATTGTTGATTAGTGTTTTTCTTATACCAGGGGAAATAGACACCTATAACCATGATGCTAACCAAAGTGGGAAAGCAAAATCTAGACCCAGAGGGGACCCTATTTTAAGAAAAACAGGGGAGGGAATATTTTAATTCCATGTTGAATTAAAGAATATTTCTCTGTATTTTATATAGGAAAATAAATGTGCCTGTCTTGAAAGAATTCGACTTCATTTACTTAATACTCCTGCTTACATCTGAGTTTGTCCCCTGGGTTCTAAATCTCTTTTAAAGTTCACTCTGGCTCCTCCATGAGCCTGTTGTGAGCTGTAGAGTTAGGCTCTGCCAGTGACACAGGGGGCCAGTGTGGGATTCAGATTGCCCATTACCAAGTCCAGCTCTGACTTTCTCTGAGAGAGGTACATAGGTCCCCTTGGACAGGGAGCCCCCACTGCCCACTGGCTGTTCTGGAAGGAGTCCATCATCCATTAGTACATGACCCTCTACCCTACACTAGTTCAGTAAGAAGGACTTTTGTACGATAGAGTTGAGAAGTGCTCAGGTAAATTGCTGCCTTGAACCGCTGATCAGGACCCATCACCTCTGTGATATACTCATCACCTTCCCTGGACCTAAGCCCTTTGCCTACTAGTTGACTGTAGGCTCAGTCATGTAACTTGCTTTAGTCAAGAAGATGTTAGCAAGCATGAGGCAAGCAGAGGTTTGAACACTGCATTTCCACATCCTCTTTTACCCCTCTACCTTCTCCTTAACAACACACCCAGGTCAGTCTCTCTGAATTTGAGACTTATGGGGTAGGGCCAGGTTGCCCCAGTTTGTTGTCCAAGCCAAGACCAATCTAGACCACCCCCACTAGCTGACCCCCAAACGTGACAAGCCCAGCCACGATCAGCAGAGCCCTCTAGCCAACCTGCAGCTGACCAAAGGCTCACAAGGGAGCCCAGCCAAGATCAGAAGTGCCCAGGCAACCTGCAGACTCCAGAGCTAAATATTGTTCATTGCTTAAGTCACTGAGGTTTGAAGCAGTTTATAACCCAGAATTTTTTCAGCAACAGACAACTTGTATACCCTCTCTCCAATACACATTTCTTCCACAACAGCACCAACCCTCTCCCATATGTCAGCAGCCCCCCACCTCTTGTCCCCAGCCTTTCTCCTAGAGGAAATAAGTGGTTTAAAGCCCCCAATGTTTGATGCATTTCAGATAGGGATCTAAGTTTTAATTCTGCCCATTCCCAACTCTGAACTTGGACAAGCATATACTTCTTAAAGCCTCAGTTTCCTCTTCTGTATAATGGTGATAAAAAATAAAACAGGCTGTGCCAGCTTCATAGAGCTGGTGTAAGAATTAGTAAGTAGAGCATTTAGCACAGTGCCTGCCATATAGGAAATGTTTGGTAAATATCAACTACTATCACTCTCAATCCTTCCCTTTTCCTCTTTCTATTAATTCCTCAAACTCTTGGTAGAGTTTCCATCTCTTCTTCCACACAGCTCTTTAAAGGTGCAGGATGCTCTGTGATGCCAGAACACATTCTTACAGAATTTCCCTCAGGCAAGAGCTACAGACAACACCTCTTTACCACTCCCCTCACTACCTCCCTCATTTCCAGTAGGTCACTGGTGATCCCCATAATACCATACTCAGGCATGGTAGACTTTACTTTGCTCTTAGAAAACATCATCAGTGATGCATTCTAGAAGACAAAGTTTGTCCTCCAGAGAGGCTGACAGTGCAGGGAAATGAGATTCCTTATATGTTGTGACTACCAGTGTTTGCAAAGTATGTACTAAGAGAATGTTTTTAAATAGACTTCCCCAAATAGACTAGATAGAGAGATAGATAGGTGATAGATAGATAGATGATAGATAGATAGATAGATAGATAGATAGATAGATAGATAGATAGATGATAGAGAGATGAGAGAGAGAAAGAGATAGAGCAATCTGAAAACAAATAAATGTGATATACACTCCGAGCCAAACATGCTTCTTTTGTTTGCAGGACTTCTCAGAGACTTTAGAGGAGAATGTGTATAATTTCTCTCCAGCAAGGAGATAGAGAACATAGTGTTTTCCAAAGCAATTTGACCACAATGCTCCCATTCTTTGGAGCCTCGTTTTATGGGACTAGGGGGTATCCTTTGAGGAAATGCCAAGTTGGCCACTGAGATAGTAGTTGGGCTAAAACTGCAGATGAAGCATCTCTTCAAGCAGGGACTTCTCTGCCTGATAGAGGGAGAGAAAGGGTGGAATCGCTCCTCTCTCTTTCTCTGGCTCTTTTGTTTGGGTCCATCCTTACTCTCCTGTTTGTTTTGCCACCAATCAGAGTCAAAAGTTTGACAGGTGTGTGAATATTCTCGCTGACCTGATTTTGTGATAATCAGGGCAGGCTAAACATTCACTATATTAGAAACCATGCATGTGTCCCCAGACCTAGCTTTTCTCCCTAGGTCTGGTTTTTAGAATGCTGGTGATAAACTAGGCCTGAAAATAAAATAATAAAATACAATAAAATAAAAAATATAAATAAATAAATAAATAAATAAATAAATAAATAAATAAATAAATA
>JAKSZT010034297.1:8765136-8822636 GCA_026826555.1 Tolypeutes matacus
ATAAATAAATAAATAAATAAATAAATAAATAAATAAATAAATAAATAAAAAAGTTTGACAGGTTTTGGTCATCCTTTTTTTTTTTCTATTCTTAGAGTGAATTGTGCAAGTAGATGGAAACAATTCACCATTCCTCCCTTGTAAGTATGAATTCACAAAAAGACAGAAGTACCTTCTTTGTGCTGGAATAAAGCAGAGGTGCTAGAAGCATTATTACTTCTCCATCACCCCAATCAGTTGAGGTTTAAATGGAATTCTGTCTGGGTTACCAACATGATTTTTTTTTTAAACAGGCACACAAGATGCCATTACATCTCATCTTGGGACAATTGTTCCCTGAGCAAAGTGTGCTATTTTCCTGTAGGTAATCCCTTACCAGATTGTGGATTTTCCATGTTCAACATCAGCCACTACAACCAAAAAGCAACGAACTGTGTTATTGACAATGTTTTAATTATAATACATAAAAGATACAAGGCAGCAGAGAATAGGAAATGATCTGCCTCTAGAGGCATTTGTATGTTTAAGAAAACTCTCAGTGGTGGAGGTTACAGCATGAAGCATATATATTTTCTGCTAATGCTAAAAATTCTAGTAGCATATCTAGGATTGCTTTAAATTTAAAAGAAATAATGACATTAATAGAAATGATTGTCCCTGGCAGTGTGATAAATGAAATTAGATGCTTTCAGAATTGTGGACTTGCAACAATGTTAGTGTGAAATATAATCGTTGAATTGCTTTGTTCTTTTTTCCAATAAAAGGTGGAAGCTATTGAGTGTTGTTATTAGATGAGCTAAGCTGGGCTTCTGTACAGCATAGTTTTGTGTGTCTGAACCAGCAGAAGCTTTTGAAGTCCCACGATTCCTTCTGCTTGCTAATTCTTCCATTTGTTTGATTTTTGGTACAAAGAAAATGAAAGAATATGATGAGATTATGGCATTTTAAGTCAATATTTATTAAAAAATCAATCTAGATGAAAATCTGCCCATCCCTCTAATTAGATGAGGCAACTTGAGGTTGATTTTTAATTGCAAAAGTAATTACACGGAGCAGATAACCAGTGACATTTGATTATCTAGGTGATTGATTAAAAAGCCGAGCTCACCGAGCAGATTGTCAGCCAGGGAATCCAGACAAAAGAGCAAATTAAAAAAGTTGTCCTGTTAGTAATCACAAAATTCAAGGATGAAATTACAGAGCCAAACACCTCCACTGCCCCCTCATCCTCATCACTCACTTGCACGCATTCACTCCAGTGCCTGATAAAGAAATGGATTAGTGTGAAATTAATTGAAGGGGGTGGGTGGGGGGAATGGGAACTGAATTCGCGGCTGAGAATAGGGCTTTTAACAAGTTGAAACAATTTTCTCCAGTTTTATAATACAACTTTTTTTTTTTTTTTTGGCAAGAGAGTTGTTCTCATAAAGGATCTTTTCAGAATGTTTGATGATATTAATTTATCTATTAAGAGAAAAGAAGGGAAAAAAGCTCACTTTCTACAGAATAGGATATTAAGATGTCTTGCTTGTTATTCATTTCATTATAACATGAAAGCCTGGGGACCAGGCTGTACATTTGGCAAGAGAATCCTCGGGTTTGTAAACAACTCTAGTTGACATATTGGGCAGGATAATGAAGGGCCCTCCTGGTCATTCAGAGGGACCCCCGTGGTGTCCACTTGAGGATATTGTGGATAAAGGTAGAAAGGGCAGGTGCAAGAGCAGTCCCCAAGAGGCCATTGGGTCTGGCTCACGGCAATAATTCCAGGTCGCTTACAGTGCCAGAAAAGGAAAAGGGAAACTGAGGCAGGGCCACACAGTGCCTCTCTGCAGTGTGAAGAATTCTGCGCTGCCTCCCAGTGACTTTCCTCCTCAGTGCTGGTATGGGGAGGATGGAATGAAGTAGTCAGGAGGGAAAGTCTAAATCATGGCTCACATCTATTCCTCTGCTGTGTCAGCAGATGCCATCCAGGGAGAGGTGGCCGGGTGGGATATGTTCCTTACAACCCTCCAAGACAGGTGATTTCAGCTATTTCCAGGCTTTAGAGCCTGGTGCCACAGAAAGATGCATATTTAAGGAGATATAGGCTTGGATTTCTGTCCTCTGATATAGTTCTTGCAATCCTCTCCATGTATTCATTATTTCACTTTAAAAAATAAAAATCCATTTATTTCTTCAATACACATTTTTGGTCAGGCAGTTGGATATCATGGTTAAGAGCTCAAGCTCTTGGAAAATGGTTTAGTGAGACCTAGTGCACATCCTCGGTCCTAACATTTCTTCTATGAGGTATATGTATACTAGAGGAACGTGGGCATTGTACCCTAGGAGGCAGAGGCAAGGAAAGTCCTAACAGCATTGCTTTTATAGTTGCCCCAAACTGGAAACAAACCAAATGCCCACCAACTGAAGAATGGGCAAATAAATGGAAGTATATACGCTCAAATATACCTGCAGCACTGTGGGTGCATAGCACAGTCACAATGTTAAGCCAAAGCATCCAGACAATAAATAGTATTTACTAAATGATTCCATTCAAATAAAACTCAAAACCAAGAAAAGCGAAATTAGATTGTTAAGCATCTGTGGGTGGTACAGGGAGAAGATGAAAAGCAGGCAGAAAGCACTAGGGACTTGGGGTGCTTGTTTTGATCTCTTTCTTGGCCAAGGTGATTTTTTTTATTGCGGTTGTTCAGCAGTACATTTATGTTTCCTATTCTTTTCTGGATGGAGGTAGTATTTCACATGTGTGTGAGGCTCTAGGGTCAGACTGCCTGGGCTATAGCTGCTGTGTGCTTTCTAGCTGTCTGACCTGGAGGAAGTTACTTAACCTCTCCTTGCCTCTTTCTTTCTTTATAAACTGGGCTTGATAATAGCACTCACCTCGTAAGATTACTGAGAAACTTATGTGAGTTAACATACACATATACACTCACAAAATAGCTTTGAACTGGATCTGGCATATGGTAAGGATTCAGAAAATGTTAGCCACTATTATCATCATCACCAACTGAGTGCCAGGTGTCCTGCTAAATTTTAGCACTAAAGAGGTGAATAAATGCAGTCCTTGCCTTATAAACACACACACCCATATTTGTGAATACATGTACATGAATTTAAAAATGGATCTGCAGGATGCATAGCAAAGTCATGCCAGTTGGGGAGAGGGAAAGTGGACTGCAGATGTGGTACTTCAACTTTATAATGTTTTACCTGTTTCTTTCATTTAAAAAAGAGTGCTTTGATTTCATTTGTTATAATTTATTTCTTGTGTTTAAAAAATACATGTAGCAAATATGCCATAAAGTTAACAAACATAAATTCTAGTTTGTGGGATATTTGTCATCTTTATCTATGTAATTTTCTTTTTTAAAAATTCTGAAAAAAATGCCATACTTATTGTACGTGAAAACACTCTCATAAGGGCGTATACTGAGTTCTGTGGAAGCCAGAAAAAGAACCTGATTTGCCTGGAACAAGTATGGAAGGTTCCCAGGGGAGGTGATGCTTGAGTGGAATTTTGGCAGATAAGTAGAGTTCACCAGATAGATAAAGAGGATTGGAAAAAATCATTGCACTTTTAGTTGACTGCCGACACTTGGTGTTACTGGTCACTCCTTTGTGAGCCTCAGTTTCCCCATTGGTAAAATAAGCCACTTTTCCAGCTCAGACATAGCAGGCTCTAGAAAATGTGAAGGCTTGGAATAGCAAAAACAGTTAAAATAACAAAACACCTGGGCTTTTGGCTTAGCCTGCCCAAGTTCAACTCCAGCTCTATTACTTATTAGCTGTGTGACTTTGTGTAAGATGGTCAGCCTTCCTGTGCTTCTTTTGCCTGGTAGGTAAAAATAGTGATAACAGTCTTTACATCATAGGACTGCTGTGAAAAGGAGCTAATATGTAGATCTACGTCAGAATACATAGATCCGTGCCTGGCAGCTATTGAGAGCTCAAAAACAAAATGTTAACCACTGCTATGGTGGGGGGATTGGTTTATTTACCTTCAGATATCTATGACGTCCATCTGTGCCACCTGCTCTTTTTAGAAGTAGAGGCCTAGGGAAGCGGCTGTGGCTCAATCAGTAGGGCTCCCGTTTACCATATGGGAGGCCCCGGGTTCGGTTCCCGGGGCCTCCTGGTGAAGGCAAGCCCGCCCGCACGGCGTGGTTAGCTGACCCAGCGAGCACAAGCAGCAAGGGGGGGGTGTAAATGAATAAATAAATAAAATCTTTAAAAAAAAAAAAAAAAAAAAAGAAGTAGAGGCCTTTTCGACTTGTCCACCTAAAATTTCCCAAGATAATTGTTCTGCCGCACTTGGGAGGGAAATCCTTGCAGTCAGGTGCTCATCTCAGTCGAGTCACCTGATTGGTGTGTTTTCAGATCTGTCAAGTATTTCCTCTCCATGGCTACCCTTTCCTTTTGAATAGCTTTTTTTGCTGGGATTTCATTCTTTCTGACTTGCCTAAGTTTTCCCTTCTTATCTTTACTCAACCAAATTCTCCAAAGGCCACAAGTAAAGCTCCCCCAAATCCATGCTCATTAAATAGCCCTCTCAAGGGGAAGGAGAATAGTCCGTGTGACAACAAGAAGGATACGATTGTTGCCTTTTCTTTCAACAGAGCTTTTGAGCAAAGCTTCTTCTCTCAGTTAAGCACAGTTAGGTAAACATCCCCTGGCAAGTGCTGTCTGCCCTGAGTTAGAGGAAGACCTTCTAAGAGGGCAGTTACTGGTGAGACCGGTGGGCTGAAGTCTCTGAGGACAGCCCAATAGGAAAGTGGAGGAGCTGCTTTTCCTGCCTCCCACCTTGGGGTCAGATGTCAGAGAGGTGCACAAGAGCTCAGCTTGAGCCTAAGCTGTCATAGTCATGGGGAGACACAGCCAGACCTGGGCCCCCTCATGACACAGATGAGGAAACCCAGGCCCAGAGAAGGAGAGCTAGGAGGACAGCCCGAGCTTCCTGCCATCCAACCCATTACTCTGTGTACCACATCCATCAGTTCAGCTCGCCACTCCCATCTCCAGCCATGCTCAATTGATGGCAAAAATGTCCTCAGTTTCCATGCCTCCCTAAAACACATTGTCTGCAACGTGACAGCAAGTCCTCTCACCAGGAAATGGAGCCTATTTCCCCACTCCTTGAATCTGGGCTGACTTTGGGTCTAGCCTTGGCTACTAGAATGTCACAGAGGTCATGCTGCCAGCTCCGAGTCTAGGCCTCTGCAGCCACATGCCACAGAGTAAAGGCCATCGTGGACCAGGCAGTGGCCAGCTGACCTCCAGAATGTGAGAGAGCCTGGCCAAGAGCTGCAAAATCATCCTGCAAGTGACTTGGCATCTGACCACAGAGGCGTGGGTTAGCCCAGCCAGCCCAGGAGAACCAAACCACCAAGCCAACCTACAGACCAGGAGCCAAATAAATGTGTTTTGGCTTCACGTCCCTGGAGTTTCTGTGAGTTTGTTATGTAGCTGATAAATGAGCTCCTCGGCATCCACCCCCCTTCCTACTATTAATGACATTCCTCATTCATTGAGCAGTTCACTCTGGCCAGACACTCTCCCAAGCCCTCTACATGTATTAGCTCCTTTAACTAATTTGTTCCCATTCTTCAGGTCAGAAGCCTGAGGTAGGGAGAATAGGTGACTTTGACCAGGTTTACACAGGGTGTTTATGACAAGAATTAAGACCAGAATGCCAGACTGTCTGGCCCTGGCACCCATGTTCTCTGGTGGTGACTTATGGTAGTTTTCTGGTTTTCCTTACGGGGAATTTGGGGAATGACTTCTCTCTCATTGTAGTTTTGGCAGGAGACTAATTCCCAAGTCTCATCTCCCAGAGTGGCCTCTTCCTAGGGAAGCCCAGGGTGCCCAATCTTCTAACTGTCTCCAGGATGTAACCTGTGGCCCCCAAGATATTTTCATCCCCCTGATGGCAAGAAGACTTGGAAGATGATCTCATAAGTGCAATGGCTGAGGCAGCAGTGACCCCAGCAGCCATGTCCAAACAGGCTGCTCTTGGAAGTTTCTGGGTCCCGGTTTCCTGCTTCACACACTTCCAGAGCTTCCCCAGTTCCTGCTCTTCCCATGCCCCAGCCCTCCATCTCCCATCTATACCCTCCCAGTAAGCCATTTTTGTTTTAGCCAGCCAAACTGAAGAGCACCAAGAACGAACACTGTGTTGATAATTGTATTCCATTCACTCAACAAATATTTATTGAGCACCTACTATATGCCAGCTGCTAGTCTAGGTTCTGCCGACATAGCAATGATTAAAACACAGAAATCCCTTGTGGAGAATACCTCCTAATAAATGCAGGCTCCTTACTGCTAAATGTTTTTGTGGGAGATCCAAGTACATCTCAGCCTTTAAGTCAGCTCTATGATCAAGGCCTTTGGAGTCAGCAGGATCTGGATTTAAATCCTGCAGAAATGTCTTTGACGCTTCAGATTTGAACCGAATAATGCATATGAATTTTGTGCTGCCTTCCATCATGTCTGGTTTATCTTATTATAAAGACATTCCCAGCTGTGTGACTTGAGACAAGTCAATCAGTTTCTCCAAGCCTTCTTTTGCCTCTTGTCTGTCAGCAAAGGGTATTTTCATTCCTAGAACTCAATAAGAGCAGCTAGTCCCTACATAGCCCAATAAGTCTCAGCAATTTTTGAACCATTAACTCATGGCAACTCCCTGAAGCTGTCGATGCTATTGTTAGTATCCCACTGGCCATCTGCCCTGGCTGTTTGCAGTCCCAGGGTCCCCCACCCCATTTCTATTCACCTGCTCTGTACTACCTTATACACTTCTACAAACTAAGTTGCCCAGTTTCCCTTGCCTCCTCCATGGTAATGGCTCCTGCCAGATGGCCTTGACTCCTGGGCTCTGGAAATGCCATCTCCCACTTTGCCCCTTAGCCCTGGGGGTGGCAGCAACTTTTTTTCCTCCTTTTGCTAACCTCTGTTTTCTCACCACCCTTGTTTGGTATCTTAGCTCTTCCATGCCTTGTAACTAGTTCCCCACCTTCCAGACTGAATCTTAACTGGTGCAGCCTCATTTTGTAGAGAAGGAAACTAAGGCACAGCTAATTAATTTGTCCAAATTCTCACATCTGGTGGGGTGGTAGGCCTGGGATTCAGACCCACGAAGACTGGGCACAGCGACCGTATTTGTCACCAATTTGCTCAGTGAGGTGGTGAGTGAGGAAGCACTTGGCCCAGGCCTTGGCACATTGGGACCTCAAGGTTTGCGTATGGCATGACCACAGCAGAGCCCAAGCTGTCTCCCCTCCCTGCTCGTTGGCCCATCCCTGTGGCAGCCCCCCTCAGTGATCAGCAATGGAATATTATAAGCCATACAAAAGGATGGTGCAGATCTATATATATATAACCTAAAGCAAGATCCAGAGCATGGTGCCTGGTATAACCCTATAGTGGATGTTTAAAACAGGAAGATTTATATGAGTGTAGGTAGAGATTGGCATATGTTTTTTTCAGGAAGTAATCCCACGAAAGAATCAGCAGTGATCACCTGGCAAAGGTGGCCTGGAGAATGAAAGGAGAGAAGTTTTAATTTGTCCTTTTCTGTGCTATTTGAATTTTCTCACCTTATACACATTTCTTTTACTAATTTATTGTACTATTTGAATGGGAAGTTGTGATTGAATTGCTTTGCCTTTCTGATCTGGGTCTTGTAAATAAGACAGCAGTCCTCTATTCTGTATAAGGACTTACTGAGCCCTTGCTCTGAGCCCGGCTAGCGCCAGGCATCAGGATGGGTGGAAGCCACAGTCCCTGAGCCCCGTGGCCTTTGCACATGCCCGTGGTTGGGACAAGGGGCAGGGCCTGCCTCACCTATACCCCTGAGGAGCCAGGTGGGGTGGCGCTGTCACACTGCCAGGGCTTATGACCTTAATCACTTTCGATTTCATGTTGTTTCATTATTTACACTCCACCTGATGCCTGAAAGAATTTGAGGTGGTTTCAGGGCACTGAAGGGACACAGCCAAGTGGTCCTCACTCGGGGTTTCTCACTGAACGCTAAGGCTGAACTTTACCGAAAGTCATCATTCACACAGTTTGGTGCTGAGAAGACTCCAGCAGGTGTGGCTGGAACAGCTGGGGCTCCCCAGGCATCTAGACCGCTAAGTGGTCTCTCCAGCATGGTGGCTGCAGCGTAGCAGGATTCTCACGTGGGGGCTCATGGCTCCAAAGAGATGGCCGGTCAGAAGCTGGGTCACCTTTTTTTATGTTACTGTTTCTTTTTTCAAAATGTTCATACAGTAAAATTGACTTTGCTTTAGTGTTCAGTTCTATAGAAGTTAACATATGCATAGGTTAATGTACCCCCCACCCTATTCAGAACAGCTCACATCACCCCCAAAATCTCCCTTCTGCTATCCCCTTACAGTCACACCCTCCTCCTCCAACTGCTATCCCCGGGCATCCACTGATTTGCTATCACTGTAGTTTGTCTTTTTGAGAATGTTACATAAACGGACTCATATGCTATGTGAACATTTTAGACTGGCTTCTTTTGCTTCTTTCACTTAGCGTAATGCCTTTGCTTTCTATATAAATTTTAGAATCAGCTTGTCTGTATCAACAAAAAATCCTGCTGAGATTTTGATTAGAATTGTGTTAAATTTCAAGATCGGTATTGGGAGAATTGGCAGCTTTACTATATTGAGCCTTCCAATCCTTGAACATGGTATGCCTTTATATTTATGTGGGTCTTTTAAAAAATTTCCTTCACCAGCTATTTGTAATTTTTAGCATTATAGAACCTGTACATGATTGGATTTATACCTAAAGATTTCATGTTGGTCGGGGAGCTGTTTTAAATGGTATTCTTTTATTTCCATTTCTAGTTGTCCGTTGTTAGTATATCTAAATACAATTGATTTTTTTTTTTTTTTTACCGGGAGATCTCAGAGATTGAACCCGGGTCCCTCCATATGGGAGACGGATGCCCAACCATTTGATCCACATCCGTCCCCCTACAATTGATTTCTATATTGACTTTGTGTCCTATGACATTGCTAATCTCATTTATCAGTTCTAGGATATTTTTGTAAATTCCTTGGCATTTACTGTGTAGAAAAGGGGCAGCTTTTTTTCTTTTTTTCTAAAATGTATGTCTTTTATCTCTTTTCCTTGCCTTATCACTCTAAGACTTCCAATATGGTATTGAATAGGATGGCTAGAGTGAGCATCTTGCTTTATTCTCAATCTTAGGGGGAAAAGAATTCTTTTACCATGAAAAATTACGTGAGATTTAATTAATTTCGGAGATTGTAGGTGCCCTCTATCAGTTGAGAAAGTATCTTTCTGTTTATTCCTAGCTTACTGAGAATCTTTACCATAAATATATGTAGAATTTTGCCAAATGATTTATCTACAACCATTGATATGAACATGTAGTTTTTCTTCTTTAGATGCTAATATGGTGACTTACATTGACTGCGTTTCCAATAACAAACCAATCTTGCACTCTTAGAATAAATGCCACCTGGTTATGGTGTATTATCATTGAAATATATTCTTGTATTCAGTTTATTAATATTTAGCTGAGGATTTTTATGTCTTCATTCATAAAGCAGCATATTGGTATGTAGCTTTCTTTTCTTGTACTCTTGTGCTCTTTGCTTGATTTTGGTATCAGGGCAATGATGGTCTCAGCCTTGAATTAGAGAAATGTTCTCTTTTATTTTTTGAAAGAGATTGTGTATAATTAGTATTACATCTTCTTTAGATGTTTGGTAGAATTTTGCCAGTGAAACCATCTGTAGATTACTTTTTCAGAAGGTTTTTTTAACCAGAAATCAGATTTTTTTTTTTTTTTTTAAATACTTATAGGCTCATTCAATTGAATTATTGAGTTAAAATTCAATAATTCAGGTGAATTTTTGGTTGTTTGTGGTTTGCAGGGAATTGGTCCATTTTCATCTATATTGTTAAATTTATGTGCATAGAGTTGTTCATAGTATCCCCTTATTTGCTATTTCATGTCAATGGAGGCTATAGATGGCATTCTTTTCTTCATTCCGGTATTGGTAATTTGTGTCTTCCATCTTTTTATGTTTGTCAGTATTAGAAAAGGCTTACTTTTTAAAATCTTTTCAGAGAAAGAACTTTGGTTTCATTGATTTTCTCTATTATTTTTGTTTTCTATTTCACTGATTTCTGTTCTTTTCACGTCTTTTTTCTTCTTGTTTTTGTTTAATTTTTTTTCTTTTTTCCTAGTCTTTCAAAGCAGAAGCTTAGCTTCTTGATTTTAGACCTTTCTTATTTCTAATATAAGACTTTAATGGTATAAATTTCCCTCTAAGCACTACTTTATCTGAATCCTACAAATTTTGATATATTGTGTTTTTATTTCTATTTGGTTCAAAATGTTTTCTAATTTCCTCTTTGGCTTATGGATTATTTAAAATTGTGTTGTTTGATTTCCAAGTATTTAGAGATTTTCCTGTAAATATCTTTGTTATTATTTCTAGTTTAATTCTACTATAGTTTGAGAACATATTTTGTTGGATTACAATTTTTTTTAATTTGTAAAGTTCTGTTTTATGACCCACTATATGATCTATCTTGGTGAATGTCTGTGTAAACTAGAAAACATTTTGTCATTGTTCAGTGGCCTGTTTGATAAATGTCATTTAGACAGTTGGTTGATGGTGTTCTTCTATTCTTCTAGATGCTTGATGTTTTTCTATCTATTGGCTCTATTATGGAGAGGGGGTGTTGAAGTATACAACTATAATTGAGAGTTTGCCTTTTTCTCCCTTCATCTCTAAGAGATTTTGCTTCATGAATTTTGAAGCTCTGTTGATTTATGCATACACATTTAGGATCATTATTTCTCCTTGATGAGGTGATCGTTTTATCATTATATAATGTTCCTCTTTATCTCTGGTAACTTTCTTTGCTCTGAAGTATACTTTTCTGATCTTAATAAAGTTATATTTTACCACTTCAAGTGGAATGTAGAGACCTTAGCACCAACTAGGTCCCTTTACCCACTTTCCTTTATGTTAATATTTGTTTTATATATTATACCTGCATGCCATGGAAACTCCATCAGACAATATTATAATTTTTGCTTTCAAACATCAAACATATTTTAAAGACCTCCAAAGGAGAAGAATAGTCTATTGTGTTTATACAGATACTTGCCATTTCTGTTGCTTTTTCTTCATTCTCGATGTGCCAACTTTCCTTCTGGTATCATTTCCCTTTCATCTTAGAAACTTTCTTTTCACCATCATTCCTGAAGGATGTTTTTGCTGGTTATAGAATTCTGGATTGGTAGTTATTTTTTTTTTCAGCACTTTAAAAATGTCAATCTGCTTTTTTCTGGCCTCCATGGTTTCTAATGAGAGATTTGTAGTCACTTAAATTGTTGTTTTTCTATAAGTAATGTAACATTTTAATCTGGCTTCTTCAAGATTTATTCTTTGATCTGGTTTTCAGGAGTTTGGTTATAATTTCTTTGGCTTTACCCTGTTTGAGGTCCATTGATCTTGAATCTGTAGAGTTTTGTCTTTCATCTTCACTGACTCTTTCCTCTGTCATCTTCATTCTGCTACTGGGCCCATCCAGTCAGTTTTTTCATTTCAATTACTGTATAATTTAAACCAAACATTTCCACTTAATATTTCTTTCTATCTTTTTTTGGTTGAGAATTTCTTTTTTCCCATTTGTTTCAAGAGGATTTAGAATTCTTATTGAAGTATATGTATAATAGCTGCTTTGTCAGATAATTCCAACATCCATGTGATCTCAATGTTGGTATTTTGATTTTCTTTTCCCATATAAGTTGAGATTTTCCTGGTTCTTCATACGACAAGTAATTTTAGATGGTGTGATTAACATTTTTTAATATTAAATTATGAAACATTAATTATGTTGATTATGTTGATATTTTTGTTTTAGCAGGATCCGACCTTATTCAGTTCAGGCTACAAGTTCCAACCATTCTTCTGTGGGCTATGATTTCAATGCAATTTCAGTTGTTAAACCCTTTGCAGTGCTATTTGGATCTGGCTTGCATGTGCCCCACTCAGTAGCCAGTCTGGCATCTGGGCAGAAGTCTATGTGTCAGTTCAGTGATCAAAGATTTTGGCAAGCTAATTGGTATCAGATCTGCACATGTGCGTCTCAGAGATGATCCCGGGAATTCATATTATTCATATTAAACCACATTGTGGAATTGCTTTCTTGTTCTTTTCCTTCCCTCTTCCCTATTTCCTCAGTACTTTCCAGTCCACTGGGGAACCCTTTTTCATTTCTTCTCACCATGAAGCTGGCTCTTTAGTTATCCCATTTTGCCATGTATTCACAGATGCCCACATCTGGGGTTGAGTGGTGGGACCACCAGTGGGGAGTGGGGAGGGGGGGGATTATAAAAACTCATCCCCAATTCAGTGATATGAGTTCTGGTCCTTTTTTCCAGTTTGTCTATCACTGCTACTTTCAGAGCCCTCACATTACTTTCAGAAAGCAGCTACTGTTTAGATCTGCTCTATGAATTGTGTATAGGTTTTATAGCTGCAACCAGTATGAAAGACAGGGGAAAGTGTGCTTACTCTATCTTACCCAGCACTGGAACCCATCTGTATCATCTTTTATGACCTAGCCTTGGAAGTTACATGGCATCACTTCTGCCATACTGTATTAGTCAAGGCCCATCTGAAAAAGAAGACAGGACCAAAAATAATTTGTAGTTGATTTGGGAAAATACAATTTACCACAAATAGTAAATAAAGGAAGAAAGAAATTAGATCAAGAAAGGAGAAGCTCAGAGTGAGGCTGCTGTACACAAGACGTGTGCCACAAGGTCCTGGGTACCTGTCACCAAGGCTCCCAGAGCAGATGCAGAACTGAACTAAGATGGAGAACAGGATTCTTTACAATAGTACTTCTCAAATGCGCCCAGCAGTACACCCCTGGCAAGCCTGAGAGCAGAGCCTGGGTCCCTTTATTTCAAGGAAGAATGATACTATGGAGGAATGAGAAGATGCTTACCTGACTTTGCAACAACTTTATGAGGTTGAACATTATAGGCTTCAGGCACACCTGCAAACCCCCCTCAGGGTACCTGGACCCTGGTTAGAAAGATAGATTTCACAAGTTCCCCAGTGTCCATACAGTAAAAACCATTTGATCTCTCAGATACGATTCCCTTTGCTCTTGTCTTGAAACTCAAGAGAAGCATCTTCCATGGACCCTCCTAAATGGGCACTGTGACCAAATGGTCAGTGATTTTAAAACACACACACACATGGAATCCCTACAGTTCATATGATGCTACATTTCAGGCCTTTCTCTCAGAATAGCAGGACAGTGCAGCTCAGAGCAGACACCGAATGTGAATCCCAGCTCAGCACTTCACTAGCTTTGTGACTTGAACAAGTTACCTACTCTTTCCAAACCTTGGGTTTCCTCAAGTGTCAAAGCTATTATGAGGCTTAAATAAGCCAGGCCAAGCCTACAAAGGTCAGTGCCTGGGACTCAGCAAGCCTCTCCTTGAGTGCCAATTATTGCTAATCCACCATGAGTCAGCATGAGGCTGTAGTCTAACCTGAAGCCAAGTTCTCACCCAGAAGTAACCTCATCTCTTTGTGCCTCCGTTTCCTCCTATGTAAAATGGAGATAGTAATGCTTTCTATCTCTTAGGATTATTATAAAGGATTAAAACAAGCTAATCAGGTAGAGGTAAGCTTACATAAGCCTGAGCAACTACTACTGCGAATCTGGGAATTGTGAAACTGGGGTAAATGTATTCTGAGGTTCAGTAGCATTGTGCAAAGGGGTACGGGAAGTCACAGGCTAAACATGGGACATTTTCCTGGAGTGCCGACTTGACCTGAAATTTTAGGAAGCAAACCTCATACGATGGACCAATGGGCCCCCAACTGCCCTGTTTTATGATGGTCTGCGGGTGATACTTGAGGATCCCAAAAATGATGCCTGGAGTCCAGGGTAAAGGGAAGGGGCTCCCTGGATGCCATGGAGACTCTTGGCCCCCAAGGGAGCATGCAGGCACGGTGCAGGCAGGGCTGGCATCTCTCTCCACCCAGGCTGCTTCAGGCAAGGCCATTTTCCACATTCCCCTTCATTAAACAAGAAATTCAGATGTTGGTAATTAGACTGCAGTCCCCAGCTGCCAAGTCACATTTCAGTTCCAAAAAGCCCTGTATGCTGCTACTGGTGTGTTTGTTAACAATGTCCCCACAACAGGTCTGCAATTAGAGCCCATCTGTCGGGTTTCTCAGAGTGCAGTGCCAATGGGCGCTGGTGAGCTGGGAGTCCTCCTTGTTGTGAATTCCTGACCAGAAACCCTGCAGTGGAAGGAGGTCACTTGGCCCTGAGAGGACTCCCTGGACACCAGTCACAAAGGGTACTGTGATGGGTATTAAGAGAGGTAGGCGTGACCAGATGAAGGCAGGGGCTACATATTTGGGTCTCCTCCATCAAAAGCAGCCCCCTCCTTTCCCCAGCTGCCCCTCCCATCTGTCTGGCCACACCCCGTGAGTCTGTCTGCTGCTACTGGTATACCCAGAGGTCATTGCCCAGCCAGTACCACTTACTTGAAATCAAGCATCCTTGCTTCCCTTGGGAGAGGGGCTGTCCCCATCCTGCCCCAGTGGGAGATGCCCTGTAGCTTAAATCAGCTACTTCTCTAAGCCCAGCCTTGCAAAGGGATCAATGGTGAACAGACTCTCCCTCTGGAAACTTCCTGGAGCAAGGTGGGGGTAGGGACAAGGTCAAGAGCTTAGATGCAGGAGCAGCATATCTGAAATACAACAAATTGCAAAATATGTTTTCCAAAAAGGAAGCTATGCATGTATGCATCAAGGAGTTATTGAGCAGTAATATCATGCCAGGGACCTTGCCAGGCACTATAGGGGACAGGAGGTTATGAAGACACAACCTTTCCCTTCTACCTTATAAAGATTAGACAATGCAAATATTCTCACTGTCCTGATTTTGTGATAATCAGGGTAGGCTAAGCATTTGCTATATTAGAAACCATGCATGTGTCCCCAGACCTAGTTTTTTTCCCTAGGTCTGGTTTTTAGGATGCTGGTGTTAAACCAAGCCTGATTTATTACATGACCATCCTGTATGGGAAATGACTATAACTCTAGGTATCTTTGGTCAACCTTAAGAGATAGAGCAGGGGGGCAGAAGTGGCTCAAATGGTTGGGCGTCTGTCTCCCATATGGAGGGACCTGGGTTCGATCTCCAGGACCTCCCGGTAAAAATTAAAAAAAGAAAAATATAGAAGGTATGCGGGCCACCAGGCCCGTGCACAGGTGCGCCGCCAGGCCCCACCAGTGGGTGAGCCCCACAGGCCCCATGCGTGGGTGAGCCATCAGTCCATGTAAGCCATGCAGCAAAATGATGACGTAACAGGGGAGTGACACAAGGGAGAGCCAAGATGAGATGCACCAAAAAAACAGGAACTAAGGTGGTACAGGCGGTAGGACGCCTCTCTTCCACACTGGAGGTTCTGAGGATCGAATCCCAGTGAAGACAGGAGGAGACGGATGAGAAGAGAGGGCAGGAAACAGACATAGAGAGTTGCCCAGCGAATGGACACAAAAACGGCAGGGGGGTGGGGGAGGTAAAAATGGGTAAAAGTAAATAAATAAATAGATAAATAAATCCTTAAAAAAAAAAGTAGAGGGGAGTAAGATACGGACTATAGTTAGCATAAATACTTTGACGATGCTCTTTCATAATTTGTTAACAAATGTTTCACAATAATGCAAAGTATTTGTGGTGGGGTGATGTATGGGAGCCCTGTATGATGTTATGCATGTTTGTTCTGTAAGTTCACAATGTTTACTAAGCACTTATTGTTTATGTGCATTCATGTATGAATGATACACTTCAATAATTTTTAAAATAAAAAAAATGATTAGACTGAGGGAGCAGATGTGATTCGAGCCGTTGAGCACCTGCCTCCCACATGGGAGGTCCTGGGTTAGCTCCCAGTATCTCCTAAAGAAAATAAACAGACAACGAGCAGACAAGTGCAAACAATGAACGCAAACAACAAGCAAACAGACAAGGGAGCTATATCAGGGGGATGGGTAAAAGATTAGACTGAGGCAGTGGTTTTCAACCTTAGCTGCACCTTAGCATCTCCAAGGGAGCTTTAAAAAGTACTAATCCAGGGTCCCTATCCCAGACCAATTAAATCAGAATCCCAGGGGGTACAGGGTACATGCTGCACTTCAGGATTTTTCAAAGTCTCTATCTCCAGGGACTCTGATGTCAAGGTTGAGAACCACTGATCTAATAAGAGAGAGGATAAGGCACACCCTGGTAGTAATAATAATAATCATTAATAGGTTGCTATTTATTAAGCACCCAGCACTATGCTAAGCCCTTCAAAGGCATCATCTCTCTTAATCTGCCAAGTCATCCTTTGAGGATTATCTCCACATCTCTATTTGCAAATTTCTTTAGTGTCTTGACCTATGGCATGAAGAAAGTGACAGAACCAGGACTTGAACCCAAGACTCTTTGACCCCAGAGCTGGGGCCCTTCATTACTCATAGAAGAGGTTGACAGCATATTGGAGGGCTTGGGAAGAGAAATCAGTAAAAACTGCCTGAAGGAGGCAGCATTTGTGAATTACAGAAGCTCCTGCCTGTGGGTAGTAGGAAGGGCAAAAACTCTAGACAGAAGAATAGCTTGGCCAAGATGGGGAGAGGAAGGACAGTTTGGGGCCTCAGAAAAGTGGCTATGAATAGAGACTGGATTTGTGCAGGAGTGGAGTAAGCAGTGAGGCTGGAAAAGTAGGTTCAGGAACATGAAACCCAGAGGGTAGGGCATGAATTTCATTCTGTGGTCATTGAAGAGCCATCAAAGGGAGACTGTGAACATTCATTCAAAAGATATTTAATGTACAGCTGCCGTGTGCCAGCTACAGTGCTAGGCCCAGGGATCCGACGCGAGCTAGGCAGTTCAGGTACATCACAGCAGAAGTGGACAGGAGACTGGTGATCCAAGCAAAGACAAGCAGAGCCACAAAGGGCATGAAGTTCTGCCTCTGAGTTGGTGGAGGACTGATGATGACACCACTCAAAGAACTGTTTCCTGCAGAAGAGACGCTTTGAAGGAGCATCTTTGGGGTGGGCTTTGAGTATGCTGGGTTTGAGCTGCCAACATGCCCTTTGCTGTTGAGAAATAATACTTAACTTCTATTCTGAAACCTTCCTGTATAGCTGAGGTTGTTCTGTTGGTTCTAACCCCAAAAAAAACAGAGAATCATCTCCATCTATGTGGGGATGTCCAGCAACAGATGGAAAAATACAGGGCAAGGTGAAGGGCCACCAACATGCAGCCGGAGACCTGGAACTGGCTCAGGGAGACAAGAGAGCTGAGAGCAAAATGTAAAATAATGGCTGGTTTCTGGAGCAGTGCTTTCTGCAATGATGGAAATGTTCTGTACCAGCATGGTCCAGTGTAGTAGCCACTAACCACATGTGGCTATTGAGCACTTGAATGTGGCTGGTGCAACTGGGGAACTAAATCTATTTTATTTTTATTAATTTAAAGATGAATTTAAATAGCTACATGAATTTAAAGAGCTAGTATTGAAGTGCCGTGCTAGAAGGTGGGAAAAAGGAAAAAAAGGCTGCCGTAAGTCAGAGAAATAAAGGAAAATATGGCAGAGGTCACTGTGCTGGGATGCAGGAGAGGTACAATGAGAAGAAGAGGTTGATAACAGAATTCAATAAGGACTGACTACTGGAAAGTCAGTGGATGGATAAATAGGAAATCAGGTATGGCCTTGAGAAAAGAGGTTCTAATAGAGCAGAGGGGCCACTTAGCCACCTGTGGACCTTGGTCATGATGCTCAACCTCCCTCTGTGATCTTCAGCTTCCTCATCTGTATAATGGGGGGGGGGGAGGGTAATGATTGAACATTCTTCACAGGGTTATTGATAATTAATGATAATTAAATGACAATGTATGTTCAAGGTCTGATCCCATTGTGAGTACTCAGTAATGTGAGCTACAAGAGAACGCAGTGGAAACAGAGACTTACTGCCAAAAGCTTTACTTCAAAGAAGCTGAGGAGGGTGTGGATAGCAATCCGGCAGAAGCTTAGAGAAGTTTCTGAATGGACAAAGAGTGTTAGAAAAGATAACCCATCATTTTGGTTGAACATCAGATAAAGCAGTTGCGTTGTGTTTAGAGGTCAAATTATACAATATATTTATACATATGTTCATATCTTGAAAACAAAACCTACTGAGCAAAAGCCAGATTCTTCTCTCAACCTCATACCCACTCTCAGGCATGGATTCTTGGAGATGGCAGAATCTCAGCACCGTGTAAATGGTTGCCATGTCTCTCTGCGTGAACTTAAATCACCCTTGGCCAGAAGGGAAGAAAGGGAGACCTTGCCTTTGCTTGCATTATTTATCCAAAAGAGACTAAGGCCGGGGTGGCAGTGGGAGGGGCGGGTGAGGGATAAAGGGAATTTGCTTTATTTCTGTTAACTAAATCAAGTTTTCTGCTCTTGGGTAGGATCTGAGCAGGAAAGCAAGTTAATTCAGTTATAGAGAAACAAATTTCTGTTTTCACCCCTCTGAGTTTGAGACCTATGGGGATGCCCACTGCCTTGGCAGCTGGGCTACAGGGGTGTGAGGAGCTCACCTACGTGATGTGACGTTTGGACCACAGACATAAATGAAACAGTGTCCAGGCACCTAGCACTTCCGCAATCGGTAGAGGAGGAGGGAGGACAGGGAGATGCTGTTTTGCACTAAAATGGTCCCTCCTATCAGGGGCTCAAGGAAGTGGGGAGCTTGTGTCCCAGGTCAGGATGGGGGAAGCACTGTCAGAGAGGGGCAGCTCAAGGGATCTGGGATTAGGCAGGACTGAGGGAGATAGTGGCTCACCCTGGGGGAGCTGGGAGGACTTCCTGGAGGTGGTGCCATTTGAGTTGGCTGCAGAGAAACCTTGAAGAAATTGTTGGGTTTTATTTTGCCCCTGAAACCCCAAGGGCTGAAGTTCCCTGTGGTAAAAAGACAAAAATCTGCATTTAATGCTGAATCTTCTAGCTCAGTCAGGGAGGAGCAGGCCATTGAAGCAATAGAGAGTAGTATTAAGAACATGGGGGGGATGGATGTGGCTCAAACGGTTGGGTGTCTGTCTCCCATATGGAGGGACCTGGGTTCGATCCCAGGGACCGCCCGGTAAAAATATATATATAATAATAATAATAATAATATAAAAAAGAACATGGGCTCCGCCATTTCAGAAAAACCTGGGTTCAAGTCCCATCTCTGCTGTGCGGCCTTGGGTAAGTCACTTAGCCCCTCTGAGCCTTGCTAGTCTCTCTATTTGTAAAAAGGGGATAATAATATATAGGACAAATGAGAATCACCTACAGCCAGAGCATGCAGACCACTGCCTGCTACACACAGGACATTCTTTGTGAGCAAAGGTTGGTAGTTGACACTTACATATGGATGCCCTGGGTTGGATCCTAATGCTGCAAATGCATCTGTCACCTTTCACATGTTGTCTGTCCTCCTACAGCCTGTTCCTCTGGAGCGGCTAAACCCTTGGGACTTCCCAGGGCACTTTTCAGAGACCACCTGCTGCCAGCTTGCCATGATCCATGGCACAGGCTTAACCAAGTCAATAGGCGGGGCTTCGAGGGCTCTGGGAGGGGAGAGGGGAGAGAGTCACTCTTCATTTAGCGTCAGGGAAGACAGGGAATCTGTCCCCATTTCACTATGGATCATGACTGATGGTGGGGACACCAAGGGGACTGCCTCCATCAGATGAACAGGCTGGGATTCAGATACTTCAATGTCTTTTCTGTAAGTAGGGGAGGAGGTAAGACATGGAGGAGGGAACAACATGTGCGAAGACTCTGAGACAGGAGGCAGCCTGGCACATAGGAGAAGCAGAAAGAATAGAAAGCTAAGGAAAGAATGGCAGGAAAAGAGAATAACAAGAACAAGGATGCCGAGCGCCAGGTGCTTTACTAAGCCTGTATTAGCTCATCCACAAGGTCGATACTGTTCTCATCCACCATGTTATAGGTGATGCCACATGGAAACTGCTGGCTCAGGGGACCTGCCCAAGGTCACACAGCTTTGTCAGTGCCAGAGCCAGGATTTAAAGCCGGCCTGGGGCAGTAGGCATAGCTCAGTGGTTTGAGCATCTGCTTCCCACACACGGGACAAACAAACAGAAAACCAGCCTGCCTGGCTCCCACAGCCACCCCTACTAACCACTCTAGTCTAGCACCCCGGGCACAGTGCTTTGATTAAAGATTTTGGGCCTTATCCTAAAAGCGATGGGCACCAAGTAGGAGGAGGACTTAGCTGCATTTGCAGTTTGTTGAAAGGCCCCTCTGGCTGCTGGTGGAGAAGAGATGTGAGGAGCCAAGAGTGAAATGAGGAAGACCACTGACAGCCTCTTACAGCTGCTCTGGCCTGGGCTGGGCTGGAGGTGAGGAGTAGAGGGGCTGGGTGTTTTTACCTTGGCACTTGGCACTATTCGTGGAATGAAAGAATTAGCTCTGAGAATTAGCTCTGACTGGCTCAGCATGGGGGGGGGCGTGGCCAACTCACCACTGAGCCTGGCAGCCCCTCCAGGGCCTGGCTGTCACTTCCCATGGCCATTCCTGTCAGGGCAAGGGGCTTGGAGCCCCACCCCCTGGAGCTGGGGCTTGCAGGACTGCTAGATCCGGGGGGACTAGCATTCAGATCTACTCCCCAAGAACCAAGCAAATAAGGACACCGCCCTCCCAGGGTGGGGGCAGGAATCCCTCTCCAGACCTGAAGAACCCCCAGAGACCACCCCCTCCCACCCTCCAGGCTTTAGCCCCAAGGAGGCTGGGGATGGGTTTCTCCTCTGAGCTGGGTTCAGACACAATCGCTTCCATCCCCCCACCCCTACCCCACCCCAAATGCAACTTGTTCGCCTAGGCAAAGGAAATCAAAGGCAGTTTGAAAGGATCTGCTCACAAAGTCAGGCAGTTTACCCACTGTCAGGGGCTGCTTTGAACCAAATCCCCACCTCCAGGTTGCATTTACTGCCAGCAGGCACACAGCCTCAGCTCCCTGCAGCTGGAAAAGGCCTGGCTTCCCAGGGCTGCAGCCTCTGGCCCCTCAGAAAAGCCCAGAAAAACACACACATCTGCAGATCCTGGCCCAGGGGCTGGACTCTGCTCCGCAGGCACACAGGTGTTTTTGCATTTCCACAATGTCTTCCCAATTCAAGAACTGGGTGGAAGGGGCCTGGCGTTGGGGCGAGGTGGGAGGATGCCTAACTGCCCAGGCACCTCGAGGTCTCTGCTATTTGCATTCTGCCTCACCCAGTTTCCTGCAGCCACTGAGAGTTCATCTCCACAGCCCAGATGAGTTTATTCCATTAACTGTGTTCCCTATAGACTGCCCCCAGAAGCTCTCTGCCACGCATCCAGAACAAACCTTACCAACCTTTTACCAGCCCAGAGAAATTCAATAGAATAATCTTTCTTCCCCTTCCTTTCATATGATTGGAAAATAAATTGAAAATGAATTTCAGTCATTGCCTGTACTTTAAATATGAGATAAAGGGCAGCCCCCTGCGCCAGCTAGCTCAATAGATGGAGGGAGAAAGGAGGGGTTGCATTATGGGCAAGACAAACATGCTCTGTTGGGGAAGCAGGAAGCATCTGAGCACGTGTGTCAGGTCACCAACAATATTTGAGTAATTAGGTTACTAAATTTTGACACCTTTACCTGAAACTTATTATTTTGTTTGTTTCTGGAAAACTACAGCCTGATCACCAGAACTTGACTTTTCTTTTTAAGTGTTCCCTCCAGCGTCCTCATTCAAAATGTATCTTTTTTTTTTTTTTTATTATGGGTAAAAATCAAAATTCTCACAATACATACAAACATTTGCAAAATGATATATAAATATATATGCATATATGTGTATTTGCTTACAAAAATGTTATTTAAACCACTGGTTCTCCAATTTGGCTGCATGTTAAAATCTCCTGGGGAGTTTTTAGAACTCGGATGCCTGCATCTTGTCCCCAGGAATTCTGATTTAATTGTTTGGGGGGTGTGGCCTGCACATGAAGAATTTTCCATAATGCTTCCCGGGCGATTCCAAAGTTGGAGAATATTGTCTTCAACACTTGTCTGCTCACAGTAGTGACAGGACACCCCAAAGATATCACCGCCTCATTAACGGCCCTGTTAAGCAGGGCACGCTTAGGCGCTTAAGCTTAATGTAAGAAACTTAAGCTCAACGTGCCAGTCCTCCTTAGCTTTTCTTTCCCGTGGGCTGTGTGCTTGCCAAGCACTAGGTGCTTGGTGGGGGTGCCCTGGGCAAACAATGACCCCACAGTGTTCGTAATGCAACATTCATGGATGTATTTATACAGGACCCGTGTTCAGCATTTGTCACCGCTGTCACCGAAAATGATTTCCTGAGTCAGAAAAATGACTTTAAAGCTTGACCCTGAAGAACTGACTTGCCTATTTGCTTATTCTGGTTCAAGATCTGATGTCAAACGCTGCCCTATTAGTGGTTCCTTTGCACAGTGAGTTTGCTCAGGTTGATATCAACACTGCCAATGCGAGAAGCAGCAGCATTTTGATGCTGGATGAGATAGAAGGATGGTGAGGAGCCCAGAGGGATGGTGTTGACAAGGGAGATGAAGCTGGGAGCTATGGGCAAATGTGGATGCTGTCTTCCGTGGCTACTCTTCCAGAAGTCAGTGACTCACCACTGAATCCTAATAATAGTAACCTTTGGAGTACGGGTGTCTTCTGTTGCCCAAATAAGAGATTTCTGGTTCCCATACACAGTGAAACTCCTGGGTTGCACAGCTCTCGCCAGACATATTCTAAACTGTGCTGAGATCTAATTAAAGTGGGCGGCAATGCTTCCTTTAATTATTCATCACAGCTCCAGAACACAGAGACTCTCTTTCTAAAGTTATAATAATTGTCAAATAAGGATTCCCCAGCCTCTCTCACTTCCTCATAAACCAGGCACAGGCTGGCTTACCCCCTAATTATATGAGGCAGACATTACTGTTGGTTGCAGGAAACATGGGGATCAAACCCAGCAATTCTCAAAGAAGATTCCTTTTGTAAAATTGGATTGTTAAAACACTGGGACAAAAGACATGCCTGGAAAAAAGTCGAATCAGTATCTAGGTAGTAGCGCGGTTTTTAAAAAACTGAGTGCATTCACCATCATGAAATTATGTAGTTGCATACAATAAATTATTGTTTCGAACCTTCAGCTAAGTCACATCAGAGCCAAAATTAGGATGGTAGATTTCTTTTAAGAAATGATAATAAAAAATAAATAAATAAGATGTGAAAATGGTAATAAAAAAAAATCTGAATGTGTGATTTTGTCTCATGCAAATGGGATAAAAATTCCCTAAACCCAATATCCTTGATTCCTTTATGAACCAAAATCCCTACAAATAGGTGTCTGCTTGTTCGAGGTGATTCTTCCAAATGTCCTTGAAGCTTTTTATCTTGAGCTTCTCAGGCACTGTTAAAATATATGTTTTATCAGGCTGTGCCTTGTTGAGACCTAAGAAGGTGCTCTGTCCTCAATTGACATTTCAGCAATTCAGAATTCTGAACACTTCCACCTTCTCATTTGGAATATTTCATGGTAAACCAGATGTCATCCATTTGGAATCTATGATATTTCGCTTTTGGAATGTGGGGTTCCTGCTGTTTGAGAGGTTTAAGAAAATCCCCTCCTCTGAATATTTCCAGTGTTTTAAAGAGGAGTCTTGTCTAAAATCCATCACAGCATGGAACCGAGGGTCCATGAAATTTTAAAAATCATCTTATACAGGCCTTTTCCATCTAAATCCTGCAATTAAATTTCGAAGTTCCTGAAGTTAACAGGATGCAAAATACAAGGATTTTTTGCTGGATTCTCTGGTGACAGCTTTTCCTTCTGTCCTTCATCATGGATCATGGAGGTGGGGGGAGGGGACTTGATGCCTGATGTTGTGCCTGGATGATTTGAATCCTTCATTTACAGTCCCTCCCAATGGGTGATGCTCCATTCAACAGATTAGCCTGTATATAGTAGGAACTTGATAATTGCTCCTGGAATTTATAAGTTGTCCATTAGTTTTCCATCCATTGGACTAATAATAGAAGAAAATCATCCTGCCTAGGCTAACAGTTCTTCAACAGAACAGCACCGGGGCTCCCAGATCTCTACCTTCAGACCTGGCTCCTAGAAGAAACTCAGCTGCTCTGAAAAGGCAAACCCAGGGGTTCCCAAGTAGCTGCCTGCTGAGCCCACCCTCCCACTGGGCAACAGTCGGAACCGCCCTCCTTACCACCACCCCCCACCACCACCCCCGCTTCCATACTCTTCCCTTTCTTCTGGCAAAGTACAGAATATCAATAGCATTTTAAGCTTAGAAAGTTCAAGGGTCAATCTTCAAGGTGCTTAAGGCAAACTCCCCAGAGATCTGAAGCCCCAACTCAGCCCTCAATAGTCAGGCTGGTGTCCCCTTGGGGTGCTTGACAGTGACTGACGGCATCTCCAAGTAAATAGAGGCATCCCCTTGTGAAAGCGCCAGTGTTCCTCATGCTAATTAAACCAACCAATTATGGTAATTAACTGGCACAAATGTCTAAAGGGCTGTGAATTGGAGTGGAGGGGGATACCACTTAGCGTCCACACCTTTATCCTGGTAAAAAAGGATTTCCAAACAAGATCATGCTAGAGTTTTTTGATCACATTCAAAATGTAGTTATTGGGAAGGGTCTGACATCCTACTTCATCCTGATCTGGTCTTAAAGACCAGAAATACCAGAAAGAAAGAAGGAAGGAAAGAGACGAAGAAAGGGAGAGACAGAAAACCTAAACCCAAATTTTAAGCGCCTACTCAACTGACAGCATCTTGTGGGATGTTACTTTTCCCATCACTTCACCTGCAGTAATTAGAGAAATTCAGTTTCAGTGAAGATCACCTTGACTTTTAAGAGGAAAGCAAGGCTTGCATGATATGCTAATTAGGGCATATCTCTTTGAAAACTGTCTATGGCTGAATATATATATTTTAAAGCAAGCCTGTGGTTAAAATAGTTTGCACCAAGTTCTTGCTTTTTGTTTTTTACCTAAAGAGACTTGGTTGGTCAAGTTGATCCTTTGTTGTTGAAATTCAATCGAGGGCATTAAAGTGTAAACCAGTTGGAGAAACAAAGAGCTTTAGGGAAATTAGTTGCTTCAACAACAACAAACAAGCACTCGGTAATCTTCTTAGAGAAATTAATGAAGGGAAAACCCCCCTCAGTTTGGGAGGAGAAGGATCCCAGCTCTCAAAGCCCAGTCCTGGAAAGTTTAGAGAGAAGGTACGAATGAAGAAAGCAGGATTAAGTTGGGCTTCAATGAGATCACAGAGAAATTTGGGGGATCTGACTGCGCAGCACACCCATTTTCAGATGGAAGAATATTTGCGAGGACCAATGGGTCCTAATCCTTTATGCAAATCTCCTCAGATTGAAGTTTGCTTAAGTGTTTGATTTCTTTGCATACAATTAACATGTGAAGCTCTGAAATGCTAAACTACTTCAAAGAACACTTGGTCTTCTAGAAGCACCCGGAATTACCGAGCATGCTGCATTTAATCGTCTTCCAACGGGTTCAGATAGTTTAAAATGAAATCTCACTTTTCTGGAAGAGTTTTAGAGACTTGAAACACTCCGAAAACAAAACAAAAACACAAAACCTCCAACAACAATAAACAAGCAAAAAACCACCCACTTCCTTTTTATCAGCCAAAAATTTGTCTTCCTTTTGTGGGTTTTAAGATTGTTACCGAAATCTCCTCTTTTTTTCTTCCACTTTGCCAAGTTCCCCATAATCCTCTTTTTACTTTAATATGAAGTAAAAAGTATGAACACTGTTTAGCATGAAAAATGACTTAAGTTTTTCTTTAGAAATAATTTCAAATTTACAGAAAAGTTACAAAAATAGAAACAGCACAAAGAACTCACTATCCCCTCTACCTAGATTTGCCTACAGTTAACGTTTTATCCCATTTGGTTTCTCAGATGAGCCTGTCACAACACACACACACAGACATCATTTGTTTCTCTAAACCTGTCTCAAGTCACATACCCCTGGAAACTTCCCAAGAACAAGAGATCTTCTCTTACCTAGCCACAATATCCTGAGCAACTTCAGCAAAGTTAACTTTGATCCAATAAATTGTGTCTAAGCTATCACTGGTGTTTCAGTTGTCAGTTGACCCAATAACATCCTTTCCAGCGTTTCCTGCGCTGGAGTCTAGGATCCAGTCTAGGATCAGGCAGCGGGAGCGGCAGGTGCAAAGGCACTGTGGCGGCAGCTTGTTTGGTATACAGGCAGGGTTGAAAGGAGCCACCATGGCTGGAGCACAGTGATATGAGAGGAGACCAATGGGAGAGGAAATGACAGGTGGCCAGGGAACAGACAAGGTGGGCCTTTGTCAGTCACGGTGAGGATGTTGGCTTTTATTCTGAGTGAGAGGAGAAGTCATTACAGGGCTCTGAGCATAGGAATATTTTTAAAGAATTAATGGGGCTGCTGTGATGTAGAAATAGGTGGAATCTGAGGGGAGGGGGGACCAGTTAGAAGAATACTACAATTTGCCAGGCAAGGAATGATGGTGGCTTGGATCAAAGCAGCAGCAGTGGGGGCAGCTATGTTTTGAAGGTAGAACTGCCATGACTTGCTGATGGATTGGATGTAGGATGTGAAAGAAAGAGAAAGCCTCAAAATTCTAAGCCTGAGCAACTGGAAGGACAGACTTGTCATTTACAAAGATAGAGAAAGTGCCAGAAACAGTTTTGGAGAAGAGGAGATGAGAAAAGTTCGTTGTTGAACACCGTAAAACCCCTGTTAGGCATCCAAGTGGCAAAAGAGGTGAGTCTCTCACCCAGACTCTGACAGGGGTATTCTGAGATGAGTGTTCTGCTTCCCATCCTCACACGCTCCGTTTACGACAAATTTCTGACAAGGAATTCTTTCCTGTTTTCTTGCTGTCTGTTTAAAAACATGGAGGAATCAGGCAGTGGGATATAATTTCTGACTTCGATGCTGGGGTTCACGCAGGAGTTCTTGCCCCTGATGTGTGGATAGAGATCCATTTGTGTAGAAATTTCCCCGCATGAGACATCATGGGGTAAAATTTATTTCAAGTAATAGATTCAGCAGGAGACATAAAGGGTAATGGTGCCCTGAGATGATCTTTTGTCACCGAGGTATGTGAGTGAGTGAAAAATTCCTCCTCAAAGGGGAGGTGGGGGGTAGAAGGCTCAGGGAGTGGGCAGGGGTCCACTGGCACTTGTTTCAAATGTGCCGGTTTTAGGTGTGTGTGTGTGTGTTTGTGGGCATGAGCGTGTGTCAGTGTGTGCGTGTGATGCTGCAGGACTCTGGTGTGGCTATGCCCCATCAGATGTGGGTTTGGCTGGAAGTGACCCCCTTCATTGTCCTTGCCGAGGCCACTCTGATTTGACAGCTCGTGGGAGTTTCAACCCCTCCTGTCCCCAGCCATCACTCCCCTCCTTTAGTGATGGTGTGACAAGGTGGATGACTGCACCCATCTCATAGGGATGTGGTAAGGGTAACGTGGGATGCTACGGGGCCCTTGCTAGTCCATATGGCACAGCTGTGGGAAGCAGAAAAGGCACCCCTCCCTCCAGAGGCCCACACCCTGCACCAGGGAAAGGGCCTTGAAAGCGGAATGTGGGCTGGATTTCAGCCGCCCTTGGGCACCTTTGGCAAGGTATAGTTTGTCCAAACCATTTGCACAGCCCTGGTAATATGACTGCATGGTAGGTGCTTTATAAAGATCAGCCAGTGTCCCTAAGTGTCGTCAACAGAGCCCTGGCTCCTCACCCAGGACCACAGCAGCTGGCTTGGCTGGGTGGCCAATTTGACCCTCCTCTCAAGGTCCTGAGGCCCCCAGAAAGTGTCTTCTCTGAATTCAAACAAGGTAACCAAAAAGGAGTGACCCTGCACATCAGAGCACCCCACCAAGCAGCCCCCCCACACACCCCCAGCCCCGCCTTCCGCTGCATATCTGGGTGCAGGCAGGGAGGACGGATTTTACCACTTAAACCTCTAAGTACCTGGGAGCAGCTGGTGGTATTTCTGAACTCTGCAAAGAAGGGAAACTAATTTTCCCAGTTCCAGAAAATGGCTTGAGGCCTCCTAAATGCCCCCTCCAGACGGGCAGCTGGAGCGGGCTGGGGTGAAGCCTGCGCTGCATGGGCTGCCCGAAGACCATATGGGCCGCACGGCCCGTTCCGTGGCTACGCCCGCCTTGCTTGTCATCCCCAATCATCCTTGCTCTAATCCGTGTTTTAATTTACTCTGCTGGTGCAACACCAGCGCTGCCAGGGCAGTCCTTGGGGCCCCCTCATTCCTGCTGCTGATGACAAGGCGTATGCAAAAGGCACAATTATTCACCCACCAAGGTGACAGAGGAGGCTTCTGCCTGGGAATAGGTTTTCAGCTTCCAGCATTTTCATGTCAGTCGCTGAAGCACTTTGCAGTTTGCAAACAACTCTATGGAGACCATTTTTCTTTCTCTCTCTTCTTTCTTTCTCTTTCTTTTCTTTCTTTCTTTTCTTTCTTTCTTTCTTTCTTTCTCTCTTTCTTTTTCTCTTTCTTTCTTTCTTTTCAAAAAAAGCATTTTGGTCATAGGCAATGATGGTGGTGAGATTTCACGCGGGGGCAGGGCTTACTCGTCATTGATTCTGAAGGTCCGTATTAAGCAAGGAGCTGCACACTCCTCCTATTCAGCTAGATTATTGGATTTTTTTTTTTTTAATCAAATAAGATTCTCCTCTCCCTTCTCCTTCTCCTCCTCCTCCCACACCCCTAACCCTTGCCCGTTTGGCCTCAAACAAAGGGAAATATGTCAAGCCTGGCCTATTAATTCGTACAGTTTGGGCATTGTTTATGTTCTCAAGTGGCCCACATTCCAAAGCACCAAAATAAAACAGCTCGAGCGTAGCTTTCAGCTCCCGTGCCCCGTGGTGTATTTCATTTGCCACGTCCGAGCAATGCTAACAATGCCTTTCTTTTTCTTATGGCCTAAAATGATTTTCTTTCTGTGAGGGCCTTTTTGAGAAAGAGAGAGGGAGGGAGAGAGAGAGAAAAAGAAAGAAGAATGGAAAACCACTTCTCCTTTCCTTTTCAGGGTATCATTTGCAATTTAAAGCTGACCTGGGGAGGGCAGGAACAATGGACTGGCCGGCCCTGCAAGCCCAAGGAGGGTGATGTCGAGCTGTTTAGCTCTTTGTCCTTCCATAATATGTACTTAACGCAGCTCAATAGCAGCGGATTGTTAGCTGCCTTCAGGGTTCCACTAAGTTCTTCCCCAGCTGTTGAGGGCCTGGAAATTCCAGCTGAGCCTGGAACAGAACCCTGGAGAAAACACCTCTGGAAAATGGGTCTTTTTCACGCTTGATGTAAGACCTGTCCCTGCAGGGTCCAGCACAGAACCTCAGCCTGTCGCTCAGCAGAGCTGTTTTCGAATCCCCAACGGGCCCCAAATGGGGCTCCCTGTTTGGGAGTGCCCCCTACAGTCTATCAAATGTAGAAAATGCCTCCACATCTCACATTAAATATAATCTTCTTTGCTCCAAAACTCTTTTCTGAGAGCATTTTTAGACTATTTTAATCATTTTTAGTTCTGCTTATTTGTGAGAATAAATGATCCATTTTGTCCTTAAGGTTTGATTCTTCATTATGTTGTGTTATAGTCAGACAAGGGTTAAATTTCAGATGGGTTAACATAATCCCACCTCTTTAGCTATTTAATTAAGCAGTTTATAGGTTTGATCCTGCAGTTTTCTTTTTTATATTCTGAAGCCAATGCTATAACTTTATTTTTAGAAAGGAAATAATTGCATGGGCCATCAAAAAGCAGGCTTTGGGCTAATGGATAAAATGGCTTCTACCTGCAAAGTATTTGCCTAATACTGACTCAGCATCATCCTAACCCACATGGAGTCAGCTGGTGAGTCCCAGGACCAGCATTTAAATCTATACTTAACACTTCGAGCCTGCCTAATAGGATTTTGCAAGGGCAAAAAGAGCCAGGCTCCCGGTTTACCTTCTCTGGGCCTGGCAATGTACCAGGCAAGGGGTTGGGGCTGGAGTGGGGGTGGGAGAAGCCTGCAAAGACTAGTTAACTAGTTAACTAGTTTAACTAGTCAAATAGTTCTGTAGGAAGCCAGCTAGGAACCAAGTCTTCTCCAACTGCCTCAAATGCCAACGGCCTCTAGGACTAACCCTGCCCCAGCAGACACTTCTGGGCTCCCTCCTTGCATGTGGCAGCAGGAGGGACCACAAGCACAGCAGCCCTGGACCGAGTGGCATCCCTGAGCTGGCAGGGATGGGCGGAGCGACACAGGCCAGCCGGGAGGGGAAGGGGCCACACCAGGATTTCACACAGTTGGCTTGAAGAGGCCAGCACTAAGCTGCCTTTTCAACCACGGTAAACCCCGTCCATCTGGCCACCCTAAAACTCTGTTAGCTTGTTCCCTTGGCCCAAGGCTGATTGGGCCTCCTGAAGCAGAAGTAACGCCATCCATGGTGTAAACCCCAGCCACTTGAGGGTATTACATTTCATTTCATGCTTGACTTAATCAAAACTGGGGAAATGAAATGTACACCTTTTTGATGTTCTTTTCCCTGCTGTTTAAAGAGAAGAATCTTAACCCATTTGATCTTCACATGCACCCGGTAAATGACCAAATATGCCAAGCTGTCAAAAGCAGAAGGCAGCCAGTTGCCAGGGGTGCTGGGTCACCAAGAAAGCACTTAATGCAAGCGGACTGAAGTTCTGAGCCCAGGGACTTGGTTGTAAATGTAGCCTTTCCCCCAGTGAGGCTGCTATTACCAATTTTTTTTTTATTGTTTTATTTTTTTATTTTATGCATCGCCCCCCCCCCCTTGCTGCTTGTGCTCACTGTGTCCATTTGCTTTGCGTTTTTCTGTGTCTGCTTGTCTGCCTTTGTTGCATCATCAGCTCACCGCACCGCCTCGCAAGCCGGCTTGCCTTCACCAGGAGGCCCTGGGAATCAAACCCGGGACCTCCCGTATGGTAAATGGGAGCCCAACCAACTGAGCCACAGCCGCTTCCCTGTTACCAACTTTTAAAAAGAAAAGGTGGGTTGGGGGCATAAACACACCACGCCCCCCGAGTTGCACTTCCGCGTGGGATGGGGGCAGCACATGGGCTAGCCTCAGCTGGAAGAGGCTTGCTCCTACCAGTCCTTCAATTTTTCTCACCAGTATTACCTCCCCCTGTAAGCCCTTCCTGTCCTCCCCCAGCACAGGTTAAGAGGGGTACTCTGGCATTGCTTCTGGGTAAATTCACTTCCTGAGGCCTCAGTCAACTCATCTGTAAAATGGGTATGTTTACAGTTCTAATGTCATTAGTTGCTATGAGGATTAAATGACAGAATGTGTATCAAGTGCTCAGCACCATGCCTGGCACATAAGAAGGTCTCTGTAAGTGTACGCTATTTAATTATTACTGTATTTATTATCAACCTAATAGAGTTCTCTATCCTTCTTAATTTATATGCCCCTTTCCTCTTCGGTTAGACTCTAATTCTTTGGAGGTAGATCCCACGGCTTTTCTGACTTTATATGCTGAGAATTTAGCACAGTGCCTAGTATATAGTAGATGCTCAATAAATGTCTATGAATACATAAATGGGTGGATGCAGAATTATGTGGTAAGAGAACTCGGGGGTTCTTCTTGTCCTAGCTTGGCCATTTATGAACTGTCATCCTGGGCAAGTTGCTGGCCCTCTCTGCCTCAACCTCCCCATCTATAATGTATTGGGTTGGTCTGAGGGTCTCAGAGATGATAAAATTCTGCCTTTAGTCAAAGACTGAGGAGGGGTGGGCAGAGGAGCTAGGGTAAAGCTGGTGTCCTCCCCCCTCCCCAGGCAGCAGGAAAATGTTTGAATGTGACATTGAACTAATAGAAAGATGCTGAATGGCTTTGTTGGGCAGCTCCAGTTAGGGGTTAGAGTTCTGATCTGGACTCGGCCACCCCATAGCTTAATGACTTAGGTCAAGTAACTTAACTCTGCTCTTGCTTTTGTATCCTTATCTCTAAGATGGGGACGATGCTGATGCCTATTAACCTCATCTGGTTGTAAAAAGTTCAGTGACAGCCTCAAAATAGATACCTAAGAACACGGAAGCTGTTCTTAATAGTTGTCCATAGAAGCATGAGAAAGGTCAGGTCAGACAGGTACCCAGATGATAACCACAGCCGTGTCTCATTTCCGAATTGCACAACTGCAAAACAAACAAAGAAAAGAGATGGGTTATTTTTAAGGAAGAGAAACAACACAAGGATGGGGCAGAGCTGTACACTATTAGCACAGAAAGGTGTGCAGAGATCTGCTGGGAAATTGTGGGTCTACGTGGTGTGAGCTCCCTTTGCCGAGAAGAATGCAATGTTGGCCTGTGTACTGAGGAAACCCTGAAGGACAATAGATCCAGCTCCTCACGGTGCTTTCTTAGGAGCAGGTCTGGGACTAGGGTGAGGCAAGTGAGGTACCTCATCCACACCACTCTGACAGTGATCGCCTCCTTCAATTTTGCACCCTATGCACTTCATTTGCCTCACCCCACTCCCAGCTCTGCTTGCTAGGGTGGGATTCCATAAACGTTCACTGACTACACTCTGCATTTCTGCATTGTAATTATTTTGACAATGAACATGCGGTTCTTTAACAGAATGTGGTATCAATAAAGATGTAGTGCAAAAATAATAATAAGTTGTTACTAGTATTTATCTGTGTAGATCCCAGGCGTGGGGTTGCCTGCTGCTACTCCACCTTGCTCGTGGTACTCCCTGAAGTGCTCTGTGAAGTGCCAATTGCAGCCAGCCCTTTTGGAACCCTTCTGTGTGCCCCTCCCTGGGCTGGCACAGGGGTTAGCCCAGCTCTGTTATTATCCCCATTTTAAGATGAGGAAGCTTGAAGTCCAGAGACCTCAAGAAACTTGCTTGGGATTGGACAGTTTGTAAGGGGTGGAGATGGGATTTGAGCTCTCTAGTTTTTCCTTTTCTTTCTACCTCCCTCCCTCCTCCACTCTCTTTCTTCCTTTCTTTTGTAGAGCAGTATGCAATAACCCCCCCACACACACTTGATATGCAAAGAAACCCAAACATCCCACCAAGAAATCCCCAGTCTGCTCCAACCCTGGGCTACACCAAAAGTTTTTTTCTCCCTTTTGTTAAGAGGACTCATTTATGACTTGATGAAAACATTTGTAATAGATAATCAAATGCTGATATATTGCAAGGGACAATGCCTTGTTTGTTAATTATAGATTAACATGAGCTTGGACCCATGGTGCCAGAAAGGCAAAGGGTTTTGACACCTTTTCAGTGGCACAGGCTGAGCCCCAGGAAAGAAAGCCTGGAGCCCCTAAAGGGTCTCGTCTAGGATGATGATCGACCGACAGCTCTTGTGTGACAAGATACATAGTTTCTTTTCAGCAACAGGCAGATTATTGGTTACTATAGTTTCCCTAATGCTCAAATACAGCTCAGGCCTAAGCTGAACAGAATAGGTTAAAAGGTGCCGAAATTTGGCCCGGGAAACCACATGTTGAGAATCAGGCACCAAACAAAGCAAAAAGCACATCTCCCTGGTCTTTGATGTCTTTTCTGAGGGATGTAGAGTGAGAAAAATACAACCGGTGCTAGGGCCTGGGGTTTGATGGGCCCCTGTGACAATGCTGGGCCGAGTGGGAGCTGAGCACAATGGCCCAGACAATGTCCCCAAGCCAGGCGACCCCGCTGGAACCAGCGTTTTAGCCCCCGGGTTCTTAGAAAGTTTCTGCTGGCCTCCCCAGCCCAGCTCAACCTCCTGCCTTCCAAACCTGCTCCTTTTACAAGTTCCCTCCTGAGAGATGCGACTTTCTCACAAAAAAAATGCCCTGGCTGGCCCGGGGCCCCTTGAAACACAGCCATCTTGAGCACCGTTTGCCTGCCTGTTTTGAATTCTCCTCAATCTGCATAAACATCTTCCCTCAATCCCTGAATAAGAGATAAGCTTTCTCCCCTCAAATAATTCATCCCTGCACTAAAATATTGCCTTGCGCATCCCTGGGCGGAGACCGTGTGACGTTTTTCATAAACGGGATTAAATTAACCGCTATTTACGCTGGCTATGTGGGTTTCTCCTCTTTGGCTGGAATCTGTTTATTTCATTGGGCTTTTTATTTAAATTTCGGGAGCAAGATAAATGTGCTTTCGTGTTTGGAGATCGCCATCCATCACCGGCCGGCTGCATCTGGGAAAATAAGTGTGGGGGAGATGATGAGGGAGCAAGAGCCAGCCAGAGTCAAGCCCGGGGAGTTATGAAGGGTTTTTTTTTTTTTTGGTGGTTGTTGCAGTATTGTGCTTCTGGTTGTCATTAGTTCTTTATAATGTTTCATGAAAAATATCTAATTGTAACAACTGTATTCCTCAAGTGAACATATTCCTTGAATTGAAGCTCTCACAATGGCCATAGGATAACTGTCCTTGAATTTGAGCCTTTTGTGGGATGTCAATAGGCTTAGAATGTGCTGAATAAGCAGGCATATTAATGGGCAGATGCAATAGCCTCCATTCTTCAGCCTCAAATCTTCTTATGCAAATACCCCATGAATTCAGTTCAAAGCGCTGCCTTCAAAATGAGCTGAGCCTCCCTCTCAGAAGGGACCCCAAGAGAAAGTGACATGAGAAAAGTTTAGACACTTGTTTTTATAACTGAACATGATCTTGTTATCATAATCTGATACTGGTCACTTGCAGGGCCGGCTTGTAGGATTTTAAACCCTTAACAGAGAGAGATAATCTGCGCCTTTGTGGGAGTGTGGACAGAATCCCGGCGTGCGGGAAAGCCAGCAGTAGGGGCACAGTTCGTGCTTTCTCAAACAAAACTTTTCATGATGAAAGCTTTTATCCTATGATAATCACTGGGAGGGTTTCGGCAGTGTTGGTAAGGTTGGCCAAGGGAAGCAAAGACGGATTTTTAAAAAAATGAAAGTAACCAATTCTCAAGACTAACCCCCAATCGGCCTGAGTCATTTCTCAGGGTCCCCAGCACAGCAGTTGTAGAGTTTTCAAAGACCCCATAGAAAAACTGAGTCAGTGTCACCTCTACCCCCATCCCAGAAGAGATGATAAACATGTTTTCATTCTCTTCTTAGCCCTTTACACATGCCAATTCATTTAATTTTCACAAATACCCTATGAGTATTATCCCCATTTTACAGATAAGAAAAATGAGGACAGGGTGTTTAGGTAACTTGCCCAGGCACTGAGTGGTTACTAACCCCCTTGGGAAAAATCTGCTGCAGGCACATCAGCTTCTTCCAGCGGGAGTTGAGAATTCCCCCAGGAAGGCTTTTCTTTCTCCTTGCCCCCCACCCCCATACCTCCCTGTGCTGGGTAGCCCACCCAGATGAGGCTGTTTGGCTAGTTGGTCCCTATAAAGTGTGCTTTCCTCCTTGACACAGCAACCACATAATACATTTCAATTCAGAGAAACATTTCATGGCAGATATAGATCCAATAATCATGCTCCTTTACAGTCCCAGCCAAGTCTAGCACTGCAGAGCACGCGGAATCCCACAGCTACCCGTAAGTTAAATACACCGAAGCTTCACAGAATAAACTGAACATCAGTTATGTTGCCTGACAAGAAGCGCCAAATTGTGTGAGCTCGTTAATAACAGTGAAAGCTGCCATCTCCTGAGTGTGGACTAGTATTGACTCATATATTGATTGAGTGTCCACTCATTTATTCTTCATACCCACACAGCCAGGAAGGTATGCTTATCATTCTGATTATATAGTTGAGGAAACTGAGGCCCAGAGAGGTTCTGTAACTTGTCCAGAGTCAAGGAACCACGATTCGAACCCAGGAACTATGACTCAACCATCAACCACTCTGCTACCCTGCTAGGCAAGGTGTTCCCTGGGGTGGGTGGAAGCTGCATGTTCCCTTGATGTGCCGGAAATGGCCACTCCACCAGGTTATCCTAATTCCCCTTCCCCCCACCAAGGGCCAGTTTCTTTCCTTGCACCTTTGCTCCCCACCTCTCTAAGGATTTTCGGTTAATTATGCTATTGCCGTGGCCTGAGTGCGTGTGCTTGGGTGTGGAGGATGAGAGTGGCGGGCGGTAAGGGGAGGTAGAGAAGAAGCAGGGAGATTTACCAGTAGAGAGACTGAGGACCCAAAGACAAGGAATTTGCCCAGGGCCCTGGATTTGGGTCACCTGACTCCAAGCTGCCTTCAGGTCAGAGACACCCCCCTCCCATGACTTCAGACCTTAAAGGTTTGGCACCAGAGAGACTCAGATAACAAAAGGGTGAGATGGGGTGTCTGTGCTCTCTGGAATCATGCAATTCTATCAACAACAGTAATGATAAGTGACAATAATAACAGGGACTAATTATAGATGTCTTACCATGCCCCAGGCACTAGCCACTAGCCATAGGTAAGAGAAGACAAAGGGAAATAAATACCACAGCTGTGGCATAAAATTAAGCAATTCTTGGGAAAATAAGGTGGGGATAGGGGACATTTAATGATAAATGGGGAATTCTAGAAACACTCATCAGAGATGGCAGCATTTTAGGCCAGCCAGGAATGAATGATTCTAACAAAGAAGCTGTAAAGTAGGCAGGATGGTTTTGTTTGGTCTGCGCAGTGTTCTGCCCCCCACCCCCAACACACACACACGCACCCCGAGATGACTCCTTCATCTGTTTGCTCGATGTTTTTTGCTCATTGTCTGCTCATTGTCTGCTTATTGTCTGTCTTTTTTTTTTTTCTTTAGGAGGCACCAGGAACTGAACCTGGTACCTCCCGTGTGGGAGTGGGTGCTCAAATGCTTGAGCCACATCCTCTCCCTGCACAGTGTTTCAAAAATGGGTAGAGAGCACATCAATATCTGGATTTTCAACTTCTTCTGAAAAATTGGGAGCTCTTGTACTACAGGGCCTGCCTTCCTGAATAGCAACAACCAGCTAACTGGCACTCTATATAGATGCCAAGTTCACTTTTCCAAAGTCCCCACCATTCTTTATTGTCCAGGCCTATAATTCCTCATCTAAAACTTTAGGGACCAGATGTATCTCCAAATTCAGAATTGTTTAGATTTTAGACAGGTAACATAATGCCTAAACTAAGTCTGGGGCAACAGCCTGTCATCAAACCCATTAATATTTCTAAGTGGGAAAAATAAAGATTATAAGTAGCCTCTCATCTGTTTGGGTCAGCTTTTGTGATTAAATAAGATCAAGTCAGGGCAGCTTTTGTCACACATGATATATAGCAAGTGTGCATGCCAGAGCCTTTTGCATTTGGGGAATACAGATAAAGGGTGTGGTGCCCAGTCTGTCTTCCTCATCTGTGCCCTGACCTGGCAAATATGGTTTCAATTTCTGCTTTAACAGGTGACGTCTAGGGGATGGTGGGTGAGTGGAGGAAAGAAGGGTTTTTAGGCAGAGGGAACCTCATGCACAAAGGCACGAAGGCAGGAAGAGTAATAGGTATGCTTCTTGGAGATATTTGCTGGAGAAAGTTGAACACAACAGCTTTTCTTTAAATCAACTTGGAGAAAGGGAAACATACTTCAGGAAATCTTTCAGAGTAAAAAATGCCGTGTGTCCTTCCTTTGGTCCTGCCTGTACCCACAGAAGTTCATTTCAGGCTGGGGGCTCTGAGAGATGGCCACTCCAGGTGATTCTGTAGAAGACCATGCCCTGGGTCTTGAGCTTAGCAGTTACCATTGGCAAGTCACCTTTCCTCTGTCACCTGAGCCAGGGCAGAGTGGGATGCACAGGGCGATCAGCAATATCTTAACCAGGCAAGGTTCCCAGGATGAAATGCAAAACTCTCCGTTTTCCATTTCATCTGGGGTCAAGATTCAGAAAAACAAAACAAAAGCCCTGGTTATTCCTTTATTGTTGATCTAGAAACCAATATCCTATTTATTTCCCATTTAAGCAGACCATTTTGAGTCTCATTTCTCATCTGCTCAAAGACTTCGGGGCAGGAGACAAAATAGGCAGAGCCCTGCCCTTAGGGAGCTTTAGGCTTTAGAGGAGGAGAAGTAGTCAGCCAACTGCTCCCACAATGCTTGTTACAGTATCACGTAGAGACACTGAAGCAGCAGGTCCACCATTAGTGCCCTTTAGAGAGAGAAACTGAGACACAGCTAATGGAAAGAGTGGCTTTGCTCTCTTATCCTCCTATTTTTGTCACATTTAATTACCATCTAGGTGCAAATCAAATGTTGCTAATTTGTGTCTTCAGTCTGAACACATTTGAACATTCTGTTGAAGAAAGATAACTAATTTTGTTTGTTTGGTTTGGTTTTTTTCTTCTTTTTTAATTTTATTTTTATTTTTTGCCTTGACCAGGGATGTAGAAGGGCTCTTAGAAGATGGCTGTGATTAGATCGCCATCTCCCTACAAGTACATTTTGTACTTTAGAGGGCTCTCAACTTTCCCCAGAGTTTTTTCTGGAGAGTAATTGGAAACTGTGGTTAACGTAGCATGCCTTTTCAAATTGAGTTGAAAAGTTCATCAAAATGTCATTAATCTGCTTTACATAGCCTTTCTTGATTAAGTCAAATGTGTGTCTGACCGATTATTTATGAAGCAGAGCTCTGGATGGGGCTCTTTTGGCACCCGTGGCCTGACATTAGATTGAAGACAGACAAGCACTTCACAGGTGGGGGATGCTAGACCTACCCAAATGCCATCCCCACCCACTCCCAGCAAGAGGAAACATGGTGGTCCACATAAATAATTCCTAACCAACCAACAATTTTTCATCATTAAGTTCAGTTGAACATCTACCATGAGTAAGGAATGATGGAAGATGGAAAAAAAAAAAAAGAAAAGAAAGAAAACCAAACAAACCCACAATGCCACCCCTTGTAATATTGGGATGACTATTTGGAAGAAACTCTTGTTTATTTCAAACTAGACCTAACCCCAATTTAATTTTTCTCAGGTTCTCTTCTGTCTGCCTCAAGAGAAGACCCTTGGTTTGCCTTCTGCACACTGCCTGGGGTAGACCAACAGGCAGGGCCAAAACTTTACTGTACGATGATAAAAATAAAGACAATCATAATGACAACAATTTCCATGTCTCTATTATGCCCAACTCCCAGTTCTTACACCACCTCAGGAAAGAGGGCCTATTGGTCTCTGTCCTCTGATGAAGAAATAGTCTCCAAAAGGGTGGTCTATTTGCACAAGGTCTCAGGGCTAAAGTCTGAACTTGAGTCTGTGAAAGAAGGGTGTCCTGGCAGTTGCCATGAGTGAGATGCTCCCAAACCCACAAATCATTTTTGTTTGAACAGAGAAGACATTTCTCAACCTAATAGCCCAGAGGGCCACAGGGCTCTCTGTGTGATATAATTTTTAATGATTTGGGCATGAGTTACAAGACCAAGGCTGCTTGGGAGCCTCAAGGCAAAGTAGAATCATGGAGGCAGTTCAGACCAAACTGAAAACTCCAGGGAATATCTAGTGGGTCTGAGAATGAGCCAGAACCGTGGTTTTCTCAAGGCTACCCTGTTCCCACTGTGTTCCATGCTGCATGTCCACATCTCTGGGGGTGCTGGGACAGAGGGACGGTGCCTAGGACTGGCCCAGTGCTATTGTTATTTCTCCTGTTTGTCATGGTAGCAAAAATATGGCAGGGTGATGTGCCTGGAACTTCTGCCAGCAGGCTCAGCAAATGTCATTAGACAATATTTATGTGGGTCAAGTTTTCCTCTCTGAGAGAGACAGAACCCATATCTCTGGAGTTTCAGATGCTTTAGTGGCTTCTGACACTGTTCTGGGCAAGCTGCCACCCAATGCTTCAAGGCTCAGCCAGACCCTATTTTATGAGTTTCTAGATGCCCCAATGACATCTTTATTAGTGTCCAAGTCCAGAGTGTGGCTCCTTAGGGTAGAGTTTCCCACATTTCTCTGATATATCCTGCAGGGAGAAGAGGGTCACATGGGCACAGAGACTCCTGGGTTTTGTTTGGTTTTACTTTTTTTTTTTTTTTTAGATTTATTTTATTTATTTATTTCTCCCCACCCCCTTGTTGATTTTTACTTGCTGTGTCTATCCGTCTTCCTTGTTTCTTTAGGAGGCACCAGGAGCCAAACCCAGGACCTCCGATGTGAGAGGGAGGCGCCTAATCACTTGAGTCACCTCCGCTCCCTGCTTTGTTGTGTCTGTCATTCTGTTTTTCCTCCCCACATCTCTTGTTGCATCATCTTGTTGCATCAGCTCACTGTGCTTGCCCACTGTCTTCTTTAGGAGGCACCAAGATCTGAACCATTGACCTCCCATGTGGTAGGTGGGAGCACAGTTGCCTGAGCCACATCTGCTTCCCTGGCTTTACTTTTATGGTTTGGGTTTTCCTTCTTTTTTAAAAAATCTTTTAGGTATGTTGCCAGGTTTGATATTATGAAGTGATGTATATCACCCAAATTCATCGGCACCTCCCTCCCTGCCTGTGTGGCTTTTCTATAAGATATACCACCTTAAATGATGTCATTCTAGATATTATTGCCTGGACTTGGATTTATCTGTGGAAGACCACCACCCCAATCTCAATTAACTTAAGCAAAAGCTGGAACTTATTTATTGGCTCATTCAGCTGAGAAGTCATGAGTAGAACTAGGTTTGGACATGGCTGAATCTATCATCAAATGATGTTTACAGGATCTAGTCTCTCTCCTCTTCTTTCCTCTTGGTTGGCTCTTTCTTCAGGTAGCCTCACCCCTTAACTTGTACGATGGCTTCCAGTGACCCTGGCTTACATGGCCCTACTCCTAATAGACAGGGGTTGTCTCTAATTGCCTCAAATTGGGTCATATGCTCATCTCTGAACCAATCGCTGTGGCCAGAAGATGGGATATGTTGATTGGCTTAAGTCTAGGTCACATCTCTGTTCTGGAATCTGGGGTGGGAATGGCTCCTTCCAAGCTACATGGACTGAGAAATGGGGGTGGGGGGAGCTCTTCAAAAGACATAAAGTTTTTGTTTCCAAAAGAAGGAGAATCAATAAATGATCATTACCCAAGGCTAGCATGTTTCTATCAAAGATCCAAGGTGTTTTAGGCAACTCATTGAATTAATAACTTGCAAATTCAACAGTTGTTCTTAATATTTCTAGTACCAGAGAAATGTAGCATTTCTGAAGGAAATAAGTTCACCAGGCTCTTTTTTTTTTTTTTTTTGAAGAAGCTCTGAAACAAGCGAGGATGGATTTACTTAAATGCCGTTTTTAATCAGCACACAAAATGTCCTTCTAGAACATTCTAGTTAGCCCCCAAGCCGCTAACTCATTTTCCTGTGATAAGTGGATCGAGTTGGACACATTGCTGGGGTTTTCCTCTGATTTCAGGAAACATTGTTGCTTTTCCTTCACTTACCAAGGAAATCTTAAACTGAGTATAAACACATTTGTTTTCTTAAACTTCAGTTTTTAACAACTAAAAAAATCTAAAGGAAATACCACACACGACCTTCTACTCACATGTACATTTTAATCTTTTTTTTTTTTTTTTTTTTTTTAAAGATTTTATTTATTTATTCACTCATCCCCCCTTTGCTGCCTGCGCTCGCTGGGTCAGCTAACCACGCCGTGCAGGCAGGCCTGCCCCCACCAGGAGGCCCCCGGGAACCGAACCTGGGGCCTCCCATATGGTAAACGGGAGCCCTACTGATTGAGCCACAGCCGCCTCCCCATTTTAATCTTTAACTGCAGTCTCATGCATCTTTGTGTGTGTGTGTGTGTATGTGTGTGTGTGGTGTACCAGGGCCAGGGATTGAACCCCAGATCTCATATGTGAAAAGCTGGCGTTCAACCACGGAGCCACATCAGCTTTCCTGAGTTGGTTTTAGAGTTTGTTTTGCTTGTTTGTTTTTGGTTTTTCCTGAAAAGGAGGCACTGGGAACCTAACCTGGGACCTCCCATGTGGGAGGTGGGCGCTCAACTGCATGAGCCACATCAGCTCCCCTGTCATTACTCTTGACCAGTGGATCTCAACTGGAAGCAAATTTGCCCCACTGGGGATATTTAGCAATGTCTGACAATATATTTGTTTGTCACATCTGGGGGTATGGTGCTAGTGGCATCTAGTTAGTAGAAACCAGGGATGCTGCTAAATATCCTACAACGCACAGGACAGCTCCCATAACAAAGGATTATCAAGCCCCAAATGTTGACAGTGCCAAGGCTGAGAAACCCTAATTTTGACCCTCCCAATAGCTCTCTGGGGAAAGTCAGACTGGAGTTATGGTGTCCTCGTTTGACATTGCCCAGAGAGATTGTATTAACTGGGGATATATTCAACTGCATAAAACGGAAAACCCAATTGGCAGTGCCTTAAGCGAATAGATGCTTATTTTTCTTGCATAACCAGAAATCCGGAGGCTGGCAGCTGCTGCTGTTTGTGTACTCAATGTCACCTATTCCTCTGCTGTCATCCCTAGTGGACTGGCTTTAATCTTTATGCTTGTCACCTCCTGGTCGTAAAAGGGTTTTTTGCAGATCTCTGAATCATGCCTGCTCAAAGCGGGAAGAATGGAGAAAGGGTTGGCACTGGCCACCCTTTACCTTTTATCAAGCAATCAACAACTCTCCCAACACCATCTCTTCCCATCAGACTTCTGCTTCCGTTTCATTGGCCAGAGCTGAGTCACATGACTGCCTCTGGCTGCAAAAGGAAGGTGGGAGGGGGAGTAATCAGCTTTCCAACTGTATAATGGGAGGCGGCAAAGGAGAGGGAGTAGGGAATTGAGGATTAAATTAGGGTAACCAGTGGTGTCCGTCACAGCAGGTAAAGGACTTGCTCAAGATCACACAGCCAGTCAGAGTCAGTCTAGGACTCAGCTGTCCTGGTATCCAGCTCAGATCTCATTTTGCTAGGATATATCAGGCTTTTTGTAATGACTGTGTTTCTAGAAAGACAGAGCTGTCTGATGAGCCCAGAGAAAGAACTTGCTCTTTATAAACTCCACATGTTCACTTTTAGCAGACCAGGCATTGCATTTGTATCCCCACTGCCTTTGGGACCAGAAATCTCTCCTGGGCCTTATAGCTGTCACAGTACTGACAGTAATACTAGTCATACCTCAATCCCAGTAGTCCTGCAAACTAGCTATGTGTTTTGGATCCCAGATATCAGAAGCTCAAACTAGCCAAAGCGCCAAATCCCAAACAAATTGCCCACCTGGGAACTCTCTGAATGGACATGAAATATCAAGCCAAACAGGTGCCTCATATGGACCAATATTTTTCAGTTGCATCCCAATTATGAGTGGCAAATTCAATTTAGAGGACCATGACCAGTATTTTAAAATATGGAATTGAATAGTAAGGAAAAGAAGAGAAAATATTGTTGTACACAGAAAGGTCTATATGATTAGGCAACTTTTGTTTCAGTTGTGTGTTTGCACTATGCTACAATGTAAAATGTATTTCTTACTGTGGACCACAGTATCACAAAAAGTTTGAAAAACACCAACTTCCCTTTGTCCAGAAATGAAAGAGCAGATAAAAGTAGAGGCAGAAACTGCCCCACCGCACAGGCAAGGCTGGTGCTATGTCTACTTAGGCTATTAGCGAATTGTCCTTCTGCTTCCTAATTATCTTGAAAGCCTGATTGAAGGGGGTTTTGCTGAGATCTAAACAATCGCCCTGCCACTCTCTGTCTCTTTGGGCTGAGTGGCCAGTCAGCCCTGGCACCTTCGCAAGCCAGCTCTGGTTAATTAGAGCCCCTGCTCTCCCGAGGCCGCCCTTCTTTGGCGTTGCGATTCCCCGGGGCCTGTCTTCGGTGGCACCTCTGATTTGCGGCCTGGCACACTCAGCAGCAGCCTCCGAATGGTGATGAGCTTGTTGAAACAAGAAGCGAGGAGACAGCAGGCTCTTAATACCTTCTTTACAGCTTGGGTTTTCTGGGTTTGGGTTTTAATACTTGGTCCTTCCTGCTTCTGATTCTAATCCACTTGCTTTCGATTAAATTCAATTTAAAGCAACTTGTCCACAGCATCTCCCTTTCTGACTTTCGGAGAGGTGTCTTGTTCTTCACCCAGACAGTGTTTTTTAGCCCTTGACCACCCCCAAGGCAAGGCAGAGGGGAAGGGGAGGGAGAGAGCTAGGAAGAAAGATGATCCTTTGGGAAATTTTGGGAAAATCCCACCAGTAATCTACTTCCCAGTTCCCCATAAAAGAAAGAAAACCCTTTAGACTTTAATTCATATATTTTAAGACTAGTGACTCCATCTTATATGGGTCTCCTACTCACAAAAGAGTAGTAACAGCAGCCCAATAGCCTTCTCTGCCCAGGTACCATAGATCTCTGGGAAATCACTATTATTTCTTCAGGTCAAGGAGAAACTAGAAAATAGGCACTTTGAGTTTTGTTTAAGATCAACAAACTGCAAGTATTCTGTGTCCTTCCTAGGCCTTATACAGCATCAATAAAGTGTGCAGTGAAACTCAGATATGCTTAAAAATGTAACTTAATGTAATTTCTACAATGGAGCTCATCTTTCCCTAGGGCTCCCATCTTCCTTGATCACAGTGTCTTCTGGCTTAAATAGTCTCTTTGGGTAAATATGAAATCTACTCAGAGTTCTTGATAGAGTTGCTTCCTTGCTTTCCAACAAGCTCTCCTCTCCTCTGTCATTTCCAAAATGGCACCTGGGCCCAGGGGAAGCTTACACATATAGCCTCATGACAGCCAAGAGAAAGGGTTAATGACCCTTGGCTCATACTCTGGGGTCTCACTAAAGGGTCTTACATCCTACTGCTTGGTGACCCAGGATCTTATATTGGCGTCTGGGGCCATGGCCCATTCTTTCTGCTCTGAGGGCCATCAGGCTTGAGTCCACTACAGAGGGCCTTGGCCTCTGTCATGGCATCTGGTTACAAAGTCTTCACCCTGGCTGGTTGCCTTGTCTTAACCACAGGCCTCTCCTGGCTCTCTGTGTCCCCTGATTTCTCTATTTCTTCATGATAGCTTGTGGGAATTTTGGGATACTCAATAGACCTTGTGTTGGCTGTGGGCAAGCAGTAGCTCTGCCTCATTCCTGTCCACCTTGGCAATGACCTTGGGCAATGCTGCTCCAGGTTGATACAAGCTGTGCTAGGTCAACCCCAAGCAATTGAAAAGACATTCGTGTTCCCTGGCAGGTGGGAACCTCCTTGACGTCATAATCTCCATTGTCCATTCTCTCTAGGCTGTGGGTGTATTAGAGCTCCACGTTCATGCCTCCAAGCTGGCTCTTGATATCTAAGGAGGAGTTTGGGAGGTTTTGAATGTCCCCCTCCTATCCCAACAATAATCATTGTCTCTCTTTCTACTCAAAAGAGTCTAATTTAAGACATAAAGTTGAGCTGTGACTGCTTTGTTTATATCTGCCTTCCCCTGAAACAATAGATGAGAGGATTGGCAGCACCACAGAAAAACTAGCAAGGAGGCATCATTGTTCTCATGCGTTGGACACCTTGTTTAATTTCTAAAAATAATTTTTCTTGTTGAAGCTGAATGATGGCATGTGGGGGTGCTTCTTAACCTTTCTATTTTTGGTTTTCCCATAATAAAGAGTTAAAAATAAATAAGGAAAAACACACATGTCCATTACACTTAGACATGTAATCTGCTGTCAGGTTTACTACAATCTTTGGGGCTGGAGGTTGTCCAGCCAGGGCAGAGTGCAGGGCCTGCTCCCTTCTGCCCAGTGAGTGAGGGACGGACGGCGCACAAGCTGGTAGAAGCCTGCAGCTGGAGTTGGGGCTGGAAGTCATCACAGCTCCACTCGGAGTCACTGTTGGCTCCTGCTTCATTAAAATAACAGGAGAAGCCCTTCGTTTAGCCCGATTTAATTTTCAACTTTTATAATTCATTTAAAATTGGATCAAGGAGTTAATTTATGACAAGGGCAAGGGGTATCCCGTGTGCTTATTGTGGGCAGAGGCATTCTAACTTAATTTATGGCTAAGGCAGCTTGTTATAATTGAGTGCAAAAAGGTGGTTTCTCATCTGGATTTTGGAGTCTCAGGGTGAGTGGAGAGAGGCCTGGGTGTACCCGGCTCTCCTTTTGGGAGAGCATTAGAAGAGGGCACATTTGGATAAAATGCCATCCATCAAAAGCTTGCCAAGGGGGTAAGAAAACCCACAATGGCAGCCCTCCCGCCTCCTCCCCAGGCATCCTGGGCTTCTCCCATGGCCATTGGTGGATGGGAGCATGTTCTGGAACAGGAAGGAAAGCGCAGCCTGTGTGCCTGCCAGGTGATACGTAAGACTCGCTTAGCAGGATGGAACTCTGCAGAAAGCTCTGAGGTGCCCCAGACCCGGCTGTGGGTGCCGCAGACTTTGAAGTTATCCATTCAGTAGCTCTGGATATAGCAGGTGTGTGTGTGTGTGCACATGTGAGTGAGGCTGTGTGTGACAGTTTGTGCAAATGTGAAGGCATATGTGTCTATCTGAGTGTGTGTGTGCAAGGACACACAGATACTCTATGACAGAGCCCAGGCTCAAGTTTAGAGCCATCGCTTTTAACCGCTACTTAACACAGACTGGGGAATTTGTCGACAAAAGGCTCAGCATCCAGTGACGTTTATACCTTAAGGACTGAGCAGAGAGAACAATGTGGAACCCAAAAGAACGATTCCAATGGTGGGATTCCAGGCACTGTGGCTTGGGGTCGGAGAGAGACTGGGAACAGGGAGGCCTTTCCAGGGCCTTCCAATCACAGCTCGCAGGAAGTAGCAGGCGGTGTGGCAGGCTGACCTGGGTCGCGTTCTCCATTTCTGGAGCCCCTTTTAAAACCGATGTTGTGACAGAGGGGTTATGACACGCTTCCGTTAATGGGGGTCTGGGACAGATTTTAGCCTTTATTGTAGTTGTGGTTTTTATGGCCGTGTGCATTGTCCTTAGCTGCCCCTGACCCCTCTCTCCCTCGGGCCTCAGGGTAATGGGCATATGAAATAAATCTATTTCATGAATCAGTGAGACATTCTTAGGCATCCTCATATCAGCTTTGGAAAAAGTGGAAGAAGAATGGAGTTTCAGAGCTTTGCCTCATGAGCATCTCAAGGAGATTTGTGTTTCTTGGATGCAAGGAGCCAGGGAGGGAAGATGCTTGGGAAAGAAATGTTCCCGAGGCACTTCTCAGCAAACTCATGGCTGCACCTGGGCAAGAGTCCGTGGTTCTCCCTTTCCGAGGAGCACACAGTCTGCACAGAGAGCAAAGGAAATAGTTGACAAATGAATGATGTTGACTAGGCCACACTGTCCAGCTTTCTTTTTTACTCTATTCCAGGGTCTCTACACCTTGGTTCTATTGACATTCTGAGCTGGATAATTGCCATGGGGGATTGTCTGTGTGTGATAGGATGCTTAGCAGCAGCTCTGCCCTCTGCCTTCTAGATGCTAGTAGCTACTTCCTAGGTGTGACCATCCAAATTGTCTCCAGACATGGCCGAGTGACCCCTAGGGGAGGGGCCTGCAAAATCACCCCCTTGAGAACCACTGTATTCATCAGAAATCTCTAGAACAAGGCACTAGCCTCCCCAAAGAGAAAAAGAATCCGACAGCTCTGTCTTGGGTATCTCTTTTCCTGAACAATCTGCAGCCCTCACACCTGGGAAATGCTGTCTCCCACAAGAGCCAATTCTTGTTTCTGATATGGACCAAGATTAACATGTGGGACCTTCTCTGATGGGTGGCAGGAGGTGTTTGGAAGTTGTTTGCTACCATGTAGGATCAAGGTGTTTCTTCCTGAACACCCCTTGGGTGCTGGGCATCATGCTGGGCTAACAGGGACTTGTTCACCCTATGAATTTGGGGACTTGGGATGACCCGGGCAGAGCTGTCCATCAGTGTTGCATCCCCTGAAAACCAGATAAAGGACAGACCAGGGAATAATAATTAAAATAACAATAACTGAAGTGCCATGAGCATTTATTATGAACTGAGAGATTTTACTGCTTGATCTCAGCTCATGCTCAGAGCCACCCCAAGAGGTTGGTGCTATCAAGGAAACCAAGGGCCAGGTGTGTTTCAAAACATTCAAAGTCCATGGCAAGTAAGTGATGGCGTTTGTCCTCAAAGCCAGCCAGATCAGACTCTAGGACCTGGAGGGATTTTTTTCTTCCATATGGAAAGGTCAAAGGGATTATTTGTGAACAGCCATAAACCCATCACCTTGATTCTGCAATTAATATTTTGCTCTACTTCTTTATCCATATCCATCCTCTATCTATCCATCCATCAATCCATTTTATTTCTTTTTGTATGTGTGAATTTCAAAGCTGCAGACCTTAGTAACAATTTACCCTGCACATATCAGCCAATATATCATTCACTAACATTTAATATTCGTTTATAATTTTTTTGAGATGACGTTTATATCCATGAAACACACAAAACTTAAGCCTGCCAATACATGAGTTTCGATGAATGCATATATGTGCATAATACACAGCTCTAGCAACGTAGAAAACATTACTATTCCCCCATAAATTTTCCTCATGCTCCTTTCCAGTCAATTCCTGACTCCACCCTACTTAGGCTACTACTGATTTTTAGCTACTGAATTTAGTCTGTTCTAGAACTTCTAAACAGTGGATTTTTATAATATGTCCTCTTTTGTATAAGGTTTCTTTTACTCACATAATGTTTTTGAGAATCATCCATGTATCTATAGTTTGTTCCTTTTTTTTGCTGAATTCCATTATACAAATGTACCTCAGTTTATTCCATTCTCTCATTGATGTACGTTTGGGTTGTTTCCAGATTTTTGACAATTATGAATAAAGCAGCTGTGAATATTCTCACACAAGTCCATTTGTGGGCATATGCTTTTATTTCTCTTGGATAAATACCTAGAAATGGAATTTTGGGCCATAGGGTAGGCATGTATTTAGTTATATTAAAAACTGTTATGCTTTTCCCCAAAGTTTACCATTTTACATTCCCACTAGCAATGTATGAGAGCTCCAGCTGCTCTGTATCCTCACCAACATTTAGTGTTGTCTGTCATTTCATCTTTAACCATTCTGGTAGGTGTATAGTGGTATCTCGCTTGCATTTTCCTGATGACGAATGGTATTGAGCAGTTTTTCATGTGTTGATGGATATTCCAATATCTTTTTTTGTGACATATCCGTTCAAGTTTTTTCACTTTTAAAAAAAAATTGGTCATTCATCTACTCACTATTGAGTTGGAGGAGTTCTTTATATAGTCTCAATACCAGTCTTTTGACAGATACATGTTTTGGAGCTTGTGGTTTTAACCTTCAGGTGGTCAGAGGAGATGAAGAGCCAAGGGGCGTGCAAATTGTTCATTCAGGTTGGCGTGAGTCTGATCTCCCTCTCCCATCCTCAGTGCAACCCATGCCTGGGTAGTTCACAAAACTGAAAAGTGCTGTGTACACTAAAGAATATGTGAGGTGAGAGGATAAAGAAGAAAGAGAAAGAAGGAGAGGAAGTGAGGATTGGCAAAGGAATGATGTTGCATGGAATTTAGCTCAAGAGGCTATGACCCACCTTCAGCTTTCCTTCTCCTAGATGCAGGTTTTACTTGGCGTGAACTCTTTTGTGTTGAGCCTTGTAGATTTGGAATCTATGAGATCATTTCTGTGATTAACCAAATATTTCCAATCTTCCTTCTGGACACAAGAAAAGACTGCATTTCCCTGCCTTCTCTGAAGTTAGACATTCTGCTGTGACTTATTTGCCCAACAAATGTGAGCAGAAGTGATTTCTGGGCAGAAGAATTTAAATTTAAGAGCCTGCGGAACTCTCTCCTTTCCAGGTTCTTCTTCTGCTACTGTGGTAATCAAATGCTGGTTGCCTGGGTCACCGAGGGTGATGGTGAGCAGCGCCCCCTGCCAATATGAGTTAAATATGTAGCAATAGTATGAAAAAAACATTTGTTGAGATTTTGTGGTTGTTTGTTATTGCAGCATAACTCAGCCTATCCTGATTGATAGAGGATCCCTTTTCCCTTCTAAAGTCTCCCTAAGAAGGATAATGAGATTTACATCTCAGCTTTCTTTCTTCTTTCATCTTTATACAGACATCGTCACTAGTCTATGAAATTGATAGTCTGATTTTCTTACAGCAAATGAATAAATATAACAACTGGAACTTGATCTTGCCATTTAAGAAGAGTTTCTTTTCTCTTCTTTCCATTTTTTAAGCAGCAGGGAAATGATTTTGCTTTTTAATGTATGATAACCAACAGAGTGAATTGGGGCAAATTTTAATTCAAGCAACAACAAACAACATTTAATTCTGTTTTGAAATAGGGGTAAAAGAATATAGAAGTCATGGGAACTTACAGCATCTCCATGGGATCCTGAAAGGGTTTGCATTGGCAAGCTAAGCAGAATCTTCCCTGAGAAGACAGGAGACAGTTGCTAGAAGATTCTGCTCTCAGATCTCTCAGATCAACCACGAAAGAAGATGGAATCAGTCTGCCAGGGCCGAGTGCAGTTTCTTCTCTTCTTCAACCAAGCCCCACAAACTTGGCTAATATTTGTCAACAAAATCCTTGTCCATGAATGATCTACAAATCTAAAATTTCATGAGTTGATATGTCTAGTTTCAAACTAATGACCCATTACATGTTTCAGCGTCTGCAGCATATCCAAAGGGTTTTTACGAAGGGCGTAGCACTTAGCTTTGGGAATTAAAGAGTAAATAAAAGTCCAATTGATTCTACACAACTCAACAAATATTTCTTGATCACTTTGCAGGGACCAATAATCACAATTTATATAGGAATCTGTTCAAAATAACTTAAGCAGGGACTGATTAAATCCCAGGAAAGAGAAGTGTCAACAGAGGACCAATTGGCTAAGTTTTTTTTTCATCAGCAAATGCTCACTCAGATGCATGCACTGATCAGCCTCCTCTGCTCTGGAGCAGTGCTGGCAGGAACGTACCAAAAACCGGGGATTCCTAAGGCAAGCAGTGATGTTTTCAATTGCAAGGGCCACTCACACTCTCCCCAAGCCTTGCTTCTTTGAGGAGCTTGGCCTGTGGACCTGAGCTCATTTTCATGGCTATATCAATATCCTCTGTGATGGCCCAGGTTGGCTAGAATGGATAATGATCTGCTATTGTTATTATCATTCATTTTGCAATTTTATCTCAATCAAAAGAGTCAGGCTTAAGAGTTGTGGCTCTAGCCAACTCCCCAGGGCTGAGATCTTAACTCTCTGGTCTGGGAGCCTCTGATGAACTCACATGGAACTGATTTAGTGGCCAGACAGCCTAATGGCAGAGGAGAATTGTACTAAAGAAACGGGCTTCTCTGCCGGCCTATGTTTCCAGATTGATTATATAGCTAACGGTTTCGAATGCTCTGCTTTTATTACCTCATTCAATCCTCACAACAACCTACTGACATAGGTGTTATTTTTAATCCCCATTTTAAAGATGAGGAAACTGAGGCACAAAGACTCAGTGTCACTGAACTTGTAAGTTGCGGGGTCATGAGTTGCTCTGGGAAGTCTGGCTCCAAGATCAGTAACTTTAAGAAAATTGTACTGGTGCCAGAGGAAGAAAGGGCATGTAAAGGATGGGGGTTTGCAGGTCTTTAGGCAACCTGCTGTAGTATAAAGGAAGTCACCACTGAACAAATGCAGGCTCTATATGCTGGGAGACAGGCAAAGGAGCATTACGTTTAAAAAAGTAAACAAACTAAAAGATGTAAAAAATATATATTAAATGCTCCTAGGTGTAGTATAAAATGAAAAAGAAAATCATAAAACAGTGATCACATTTAAGTAAAAACAGGAGAGCTGTATGTGTATCTGGCCATAAATATGAAGAAAAACTACAAAAAGATATCAAAGGGATGTGCACAAAACTGCATTTGCCTCTGGGAAGGAAAGCAAGATGGAAAGGACAGTGAAGAGGGAATTTTCAAATTCAGCTAGGTATACTTATGGCTTACTAAATTCTTTTACAGGGACAGTGTATTCATGTGTTACTTATCTTATTTTTAAAGACAAATCTGTATTAAAAGACATTCAATAACGAGTGTTGGCAAGGATGCGGGGAAATTGGGGTTGGCATTGCAAAATGGTAAAGCTGCTTTGGCAGTTTGGCAGTTCCTCAAACTGTTAAACAGAGCTGCCATATGACCTGGCAATTCCGCTCCTAGGTATATATGTACGAGAAATGAAGACATATGTTCACCCAAAAACTTGTAGACAAATGTTCATAGCAGCATTATGCCTAATAGCCCAAAAGTGGAAGCCACCCAAATGTCTGTGAACTGGTATAGATATACATGGGATATGATTCAGCTATAAAAAGGAATGAAGTACTGATATGTGCTACAGCCTGGATGAACCTTCAAAACATTATGGCAAGTGAAATAAGTCAACCGCAAAAGACAATGTATTGTAGATTCCATTTATATGAAATGTCCAAAATAGGTAAATCTATAGAGACAGAAAGTAAATTAATGATTGCTTAGGGTTGGTGCAGGGGGAACGGGGAGTGGCTGCTAATCTAGTGGGTACCAGGTTTCTTTTGGGGGTGATGAAAATGTTCTAAAATTAGGTTGCCATAATGATTACCCAGCTCTGTGAATACACTAAAAACCACTGATCTGTATGCTTTAAATGGGTTAATTTTATGGTATGTGAACAATGTCTATGCAAGGCTGTTATTTTAAAAATCTGTACAGTGTACTTTTTTACAGACTCTGACATTTTAAATGTCATCTTTAGATTATAAGTGAGATTTATTATAAAGCATTTAGATAATATAGAAAAGTATAATTAAGAAAAGAATCACCAAAGATTTAAAGAATTATTTTAGTGAAAATTTGAAATATTTGGAAGGGCATTAGAGGAAAATTAAGGCTTTCTTCCATCAGAGATTCCCAATTCCTCTCCCCAATGATAAACTTTCATCAGTCTTTTGTATAGGCTTCTATAATTTTTCTACATATATACAAGTATGTAAAGTGCTCTTTCTCTCTATATATGTACATATATACACACATACACATATATGTGTGTACATATATAATCATGTGTATGTATGTATGTATATGCGTCCTTTAAAAATAATTGGAATCCCACGACATATCCTATTATGCCTCTTGCCTTTTAAAAGTAAACAGTGTATCTTGGCCATCTTTCCCCACCGAGAGCTATGGATCTTGTCCATCTTTTTAATAGCTGCATAATATTTCACAATTTAATTCCCTATTTCTTTCTTGCCGATTGTCTCCTGCATTCTGCTTTGGCTGACACTGCTGCCTCCAACATTGAAGATAGCCACGGGATGATTTCCTCCATGGGGAATCTCTGAGTCAGACACAAGCAGGGCCTGAGGGGTCTGTTAATCTACACCCTCCCCAACATTTGTTTTGATTTCAGTAACTAATCCAGAAGCAAAACGAGGTATACAGTGAGGATCCCATTCCACCCCTCCTCAACCAGTACTGTTCCATTGGCAACCATTGCTACCAATTGGAATTAGTGTTGGCCCCCAACTTTTAAAGGGGACTTTACAAGTGGCCAACACAAACAGGTACCTCAATTCTTAGAAGTCAAGGTAGAACATTTCATTCTTGATAAATATCAAATAGCTTTTGAAAGTGAAATAGTCAAAGAGCTTGCTTGTCCCAAGATTAGAGAGTGGCAGCGAATAGCATTTTGCAATTATATAAAGAACTCTAATTGGGGTAGCAATACTGACTAGGAAATATTTAACAATGTGTGTGTGTGTGTGTGTGTGTGAAAGAGAGAGACAGAGACAGCCTGATAAGGTAGAGAGATGCTAGATTTTTTAATCAGACAGTCTGGATTAAAATCTCAACTCAACTATTGGCAAACTGCAAACCTGAACTTAAAATCTCTCTGAATATCAGCTTCCTGGGCTGTGAATTAGGGATAATTCTGTCTCCCTTGCAATTTAATCAGAAGCAGGGCCAGGACCAAGTGGGATGAGTGAAGAACACCTCGGGAGCAAAATTTAAGGTGGTGCCAGAAAGCTCAGTAATCCAGATAAATAATATTTTAATGCAATATTTCAAAAAAAAATCAAATTGGCACACTGGCCTGTGGGCCTGCTGCCTATTTTTGTAAATCCAATTTCACTGGAATTAGAGATGATATATGCAGAGCCTTTGGTTCAGTGCCTGACACTTAGAAATAGGTGTATTTCAGGTGAATCGTGTAGCTTAGGTTGACAAGTGCTTCTGAATCCTTGGATCATAGAATACCGAATTTAAAAGAATGTTCTCTGGTCATTCTCCTGCCTGCCTCCACCCCACCCCAGTGCCCTGCCCATTGCTCATAACCAAACTGGGGCTCCATCCGGAAGCCATTTATCAGAGTAGCAGATTAAAATGATATAACAGGAAGTTTTCTGTTCATATTGTAATATAACTGAATCACCATTTCTCTACTGATAATTCCTTACATGCTGCTGCTCTCAGGCTGCCACTCTGAAGTGCTTTTTGCCATAATGATTTTATACCCTCTTCTATAATGGCCTCCTGACGCTGTCGATCAGCAGCGCTTCCATGTACAATATCATTCTACCATCCGTCTTGGGAGAATGCTTAAAAGCTTTCTCTCACTTTCTCCATTTAACTCATGTATTATCTGAGTTTTTACATTAAATGGCCATTCTTAATATCCCATGATGCGTCACCTCTTTTCTAGAGAGGACACCGATACAGTACTTAACCAATTCCAGAATCTATACTAATCAAATCATGCTTTCCCACTTCAGCCAAGAGCAGTTCGTTCGGTGCAACAGCATTTAATCTGGAGAAGGAACTTATGAAAGGGAACAAAAACAATTTAAGCTGCAGTTGGTTAAATGTGCGCATGATTGAGGCAATTTGTTTTATAAAAAGGAATTAGCAGATATTGAAGTCAAGTTGTGGAATGAAGGTCAAAAATCCTCAGATTTATTGCCCACGTACAACTGGCAACAATGCTTTTTAAAAAGCCTAACCTGGGCAAATGGTGTTTTGATACTAAAGGAGAAGAAAGGCTACAGCTAAGGCTTTAAATCTGCGCTATGATCTAGTAATTTAAAAACACTGAAATCCACTCTTGAAATCCTGATACTTCACCCAGGACTTGTTACACTACGTTTAATCTATGCTTCCCAGCACTGCCTTGAGCAATGAGCTAGAAAGCTCACTTTAAGCACCTGTTTTAAGGGAGAAAGAAGGTCTGTTCACTGGCCCACCTTCCCTGTAGAATTCCAAAACGAAACAGAAAAGTTGAAGCCCAAATTCCTTTACAATATAAAGGGACAGAACTGATTTTGCCTTGAGGCCCCTGGATTTAGAATATTCAAGAGATTTTTTAAGAGGAAAGACCCCCCCAAACCTGCAGGCTGATTTCTTTCTTGTACAGACAGCAAGTTCCATCTCAGTAATGGATTGGGGGCAAGACATAGGATGCATTTGGATGCCAGTAATTTAGATGATGCTCGTTTCAATCTGAGAATGGCTGGGGGCTGATAAGAAGGCAGTGGTGATGGCAGAGGGCCCTGCATCAGCTACCCCTTTGATGTGGACACCAGCCCTGGAGAGCAATGGATGAATTTCACTGACTAACCCAGAATCTGAGTGGTGGTGACCCCAAAAATGGAGAGTGGAGGTTCCTCAAGCTTTGGAGCCAAATAGATCTAGGTTTGAATTCTGTCTTTGTCACAAATAGCCATGTGACATTGGCCAAGATGCTTAACATTTCTGAATCTCAGTTTCTTCAGCTGTATAATGGGGATGACAATATCTACCATGTAACAAACATAATATAGGTAAAGCGCCTCACACTGTGCCTCAGGGTGTGGCTAGTTCTATACCATTCCATGGGGCCAGTGTGTCACAGATATCCTGGCGTGGCCATTTGTAACTTGATGGATCACAGTAGCCAAAATCTCAAAGAGCGAATTTGATTGTAAATTGACTTGTTTCTTTCCATTTAAAAACAACAGACCAATACATCGAGAATTTAAAATTATGGGAGGACTTCATATAATGGAATTTGCTTTGTGCTTTAAAAATTAATCTTTAAAAATTCCATTTTCATATTTCGAGTTGCCAGGATGTCATTGGCAAAGACCTCAGATAGAGAGAGACGTGTTGCCATCTCCTTTATCCAAAGGTATTTATTTTATTTTATGCTTGCATTCTGGCTCCCGGTGCCTCTGTGCTGGCAACATGTTGGATGATAAATCCATTTGTTTGGGCATCTTCAGGAGGGAAATTTGCCCAGAAAACTGGCTGGAGCAGGCTTTGAAAAAAGCCAAATTAAGTCTCCAGCAGACTGGGGTCCCTTCCAAATGAGTTCCCAGTGGGCAGGGAGTGTTCGGCTCTGTACATGTGCAGTCCTCACAGAGCCCCCAAACCATGTTAAACAAAGAAGACCCAGCCATTGGCAGTTGTATTGATTGGCAGATATCACATTGCATTCCTTTGTCTTCTGCCCAGCTTGTTTTCAAACCATGGTCCCACCTTTGTGGAAGAACAAGCTTAAATGCTGACAAATTTCCCCCTCCATAAGAAATTGCTCCTGCAATTTGTCTTTTTAGCTGAGCTCTGTGGGCCTGTGTGGCATAAAAAAAAAATGTTGTCCTTGTCACCTGCCATTTTTCCAGCCAGCCTGACACCCCCGGGCTTCCCAACAGCCCTCTCCAGCAGGAGCTGTCTCCGAGCTCTTAGCACCACCAAATAATTGAGGTTGTCACATCTCTTGTTCATTGTTTTTTCCAGCCCTGGAAAAATGCAAATATTTCATTGTAGTCATTAATTTTCCCATCCTTTTCTTCAAGCATCTCGTCGGTATGATCTGATGAAAAGAGCTGAAGGCATGATTGCAAACATAGTGGCATCGGGCTCCTGCCCACGGTGGGGAGAATCTCATCAGATCAAGTCTCAGGGAGGTCATCAATCATGCCCGCTGACAACCATTTTGCCTTCGTTTGTTACAGATGTGAACATGCTTAATTATTTGTAGTGTAATTAGTTCATGAAATGTCAGGAAATGTCAAACTGTGTTCACAGCACAGAATTTTTTTTTTTTTTTATTCCCACAAAGAGTAGCGAGAGCAAGTGTCAATGGGAAATGAGAAGGACTGATGAGAACGGCAATGTCTGCAGGCAAATGAGGGAATGGCTTGGGGGACAAATGAGGGTCAAAAATATTAAGATTAGGCATTTTGGAGAAGTAGACTTTTAAAAAAAATCCAGGTATGCATCAGACAAGTGGGATGTGACAAGCCAGACACTTGGCCAGGTTCCTACCAGGGGACTTTGGGTTTGAGATTCTATCTGCCTGTAGTTTAAAAGCAGTGGATTTTGATATGAGTATGTCAGGTAAAAAAAAAAAAAAAAAAAAAAATGTA
>JAKSZT010034297.1:8827636-8884633 GCA_026826555.1 Tolypeutes matacus
ACAGGACGTTGCCAGAGGGCAGCATATATAAAATAAAATATACATACAGGGTACAAGAGCCGGCCACTATCAGCCACTGTTAAGTTATAAGCAGAGCTTGTCATATGGAATTTCAAAATCAGAGCTTTGTTGGATCATGTAACAATCTGCTGCTAAGTGTGTCTTTGAGGGCTTCTCCCAGCCTGAGCCTGAGTCCTGCAAAACCATCAGAAAGTTTCCAGAATGAACAGAGGTATTTTGTGTGGGAGCCTGATTCTGCCCTACAAGCATTCTCCTTTGTTAGAAGCTGGTGACTTAATTAGCACTGCTTTAAATCAAGGTGTGCCTTCTCTACCAGAGACAGGGCCTTTACCTGAAACAGTTGCCACCTGATCTTTGCATGAAGCCAGAGCTGGCTCTTTGTGTCTTGGAACTTTGCAAATCTGTCAGTGGCTCCCCTACGACTCTGCAGTGCTCTTTAAATGAAGTTATGAGACATTATCAGATCCAGGCTGTTCGTTCGCTGCAGTGAGATAATTTCTGGAGGCAAGACACCTGGCTGGCCTCGAGTGGTGATTAATTTAATGTGTTTGGGGTGCGATCATCACTCTGAAACAAGGTGGAGGGTTGGGATGATAGATGATGGGCAGGAAGGAGATGGCCCGTGGACCTGTTCTACATCATCAGCTCCTTTGATCGCCAGCAGAAGTTCAAAGATAACTCCTTTGCATCTGCTCAGAATAAACAAAGCTACCGGCGACTTTGCAGAGTTCCATTCCAAAAAGAGCTTGAAGACCACAACATCTGAGCTGCTGAAGCTGAAAAAGACTTCCACTGGCTTTCCATATGCCTCTTCAAACAGCACATGTGTCAAACTATGTTTTGCCTTTAAAGCGCGTTTGCTTCTATGCGGCTGAAGTGGGCACCGTGGCGTGTTGCCCAGGTCCCACTCACCCCCCTCACCTCCCCACTGCTCACAGCTGCTGCCCTCACTGGAGTTTAGGGAGATGCACACATCCAAAGACTGCTGAGTGTTGGGGTACCAAAGCCCAGCTCTTTGGTCTCAATTTGGGACAAACCTGAAGGGTCACCTCAGCCACTATGCCCTCTCCTCATGAGATCAGATGGGGTGCTGTTGCACCTGCAGCCCCACCTTCCTTCACCCTCTGTCCACTCTGTCCATAAACTTCCAGCACACAAATCTCCACCTCAGAGTCTATTTCCAGAAGAACCCACCCGACAGTGCTCATCTATATGAGAAAGCATATATGATTATGACAGCAGTATATAATTTTTTTTGTTCAAAAATTTTTTTCAGCCAGGGTGACAAATAGAATCTACATTCGTTACAATGACAAACTGCTTTCCCGTTAAAGCTTCCCTCCGTGAGCAAGGACGTTCCTGAACAACTACTAATCAGGAAAATGATGTATGGTTTAAAGTAAACATTCCGAAAGCATTTTTGCTCAATCAAAGAGATTTAAGAGATGAGATGCTTGTACCAACCAGAGGAGAAAAAAAAATACCCTTTTTGTACTTCAATTAGCAGACAATAATTTGGATAATTGGAAGCCAATATTTCTTCTTTTATCCTATGAATTCCACAGTTCTTTGCCCAATGCTGTCCCCTGCAGGGTAGAAGAAATCAAATCAGAAGAATCTGAGCCACTCTCAGACCAAAAATACCTGAGATTACAGCCTATAGGGAGAAAGTTGCCTCCTATACACTCCCTCTCCCAGGAAGCTGCTGCTATTTGCTAGAGTATCATTTCCTAGACATCATGCAAAGAATATTCCCTGGAAATCATTTCAGAGGCACCCACAGGCAGCTTCGTGGATTTCCTTGGTTAAATGTGGGAATGTACAGAGTGCTTCTTCCGGGTGAAGGGCTGATGTTTGAGAAACCAGAGAGAACTAGCCCGTTGAGCTGGATATCTACGAAGCCAAGGCCCTCTCAGCTGGGAGAAGGCATTTCATTTTTTTAAAAAGAGGTACATAGCAAAAGACTTGAGAAAATGCTCTGAGCTCAAGGAAGGATAGAAAACCAGTAACTCGAAGCCTTTGTTCCAGAGCACAGCTGCTTTCTGAGATGATTAACAGGACTGTGGATATATTAGGGGGAGACATGAAAAGACTAATAAGCCTTACTCTGGGCCCTCCAAGGATCAAAACTGCAGACTCCACAAGGAAAGCCTTCTCCCTGCCCCAGAAGAGAGTGCTGGGATAGGGGGGTGGTCCTGGGAAATTCCCTTGTGCCCTGGGCTTCACTTTATCATCATTGACTTCACAGGAGCCTAAGAGGCACCTTTTGGAAGAAACGTGCCATTTCTATTTGCACAGGTGGAGAGACTTGGTTTTATGAATTTTTCCATCTTGAGTGCAAAATCCAAACCCAAACCCCAAATCTCTTCATATCTTCATCCTTACCATTCAGTCAACTCCCAGTTTCAGCTGATTATCTGTCTTGCCTCTATATCCTTAGATGATGATGATGATGATGATGATGTTACTTTACCTAAAATGGTTCATTTAATCTCTACAGAAATCCCGCAGGTATTATTATCTCCATTTTAAAGATGAGCAAACTGAGACTCAGAGAAGTTAAATGACTAGACCAAAGTCTCAGTAAGGGAAGAGTCAAGATTCTAATTAGTCTGCGGGCCTCAGTTTAAGCCTAAGGGGATACTCACAGACCCCCTACCTCACCAGCATAACAAAAGGACTTAGAAGAGAGGAATGTGGTCCTCCAAGCACCTACTCTGAGAAAGATTAACCCCTTAGAAGCCAGCCAAGAAGCCAGCATTGGTAAGCAGATACTGTTTTCATGAGCCTTTTTAGCTTAGATTCTGGCAGGAGCTAGGGTAGAAAAAGTACCTGTGAGATCCATCCATCCATCCATCTAGCATTTACTTAGAACCTACTCTGTGTCAGTCCTGGGCTGGGGAATGCAAAGGAAACTTGGTTCTGGCCCAAGTTTTAGAGGCACTCACGGTGTGGCTGGGAGAGGGGGGCCTACAGTCTTGGGGTCCTGCCTCCCTCTGCCCCCTGCCCCCACCTCTCTGAGGGATGGCAGGGCTGGCTGAGGCCCAGCTCTCCCTGAGAAGTCAGTCAGGTGTGGAGGGAGCATCTGGCAGCTGCCCTACATTTTGCGCTGGTGGAAGCACTGTGCACCCATCTGTTTCATCTCTAATAGCTCATCTCCAGTCATTGTCTGAGCCTGCTATGTCTGAAGCTGGCCAAATAAGCTTCATTCTTAGGCTGAGAGTGGATCCCAGCGCTTTGCCATGCACCACCTTCTAACCCATTTTAGAACTAAGGAGCTAACATCCTGTTTCTGGCAGGGAAGCCATCTCACCACCCGACAAGAGGCTGGCAGCTCTGGGTGGTTTAGTGGTGCCATTGGACCCTGGTGGGCTGAGAACCCGGGGTGTGGGAGAGGAGTGGGAGGACACACTTCCACTGGGTCTGGCCTTTACTGACTAACATCTCTTCTAGGCCCCAGTGTTGTGCCAACGTTTTATAGAGGGGCCCCTGGAAAGCGCATAGGCATGCAAACGCGAGACTCAGACAGAACTGTAGGCAGCTCAGGATAGGGAGAAAACTGCTACTGCCCACCCAGCTCATCAGTGCAATTAAATGCTCAACCTCAGACAAAGGCTAAACAATGATGGGGAGAGGGGGATAAAAGAGCATTGCATTGGAGTCTTTACCCATTCATTTGTCCCATATCCTTATTCATTCAAGAATGATTGATTGAGCTCTTCCACCTATCTGGCCCTATGTTAGATAGGTCCCTGCTCTCTTGGAGCTTACAGCCCAGTGGGGAGAAAGATAATATGCAAATAATCAGATATGTAAGAGGCAGCCCCAAGATCCTCGCCATCACCTCTCCAGACTACCAAGATCCCTCATGCCTCCATCCCCTGCCTGGGCGCTCGAGCCTCAGGTAGGGATACCCTGCCTGTCACCTCAGCCCCTTCCCCAAGGCAAATGCTCAGTGCCCAAATGTCTAGTCCCCTGTCCCACCCCAGGCCCAGCACTCACGCCCTGTGAGTCCCCCAAGTGTCACTGCCTGAAAATCCAGTTGGGCTGATTTGTCCAATGGACTGTGGCACTGTTCATACAACAATCACTTCAACGAATGTGCACCATTTATAGTTATGACTATAAGCTGTGCAGCTCAGCTTATAGTCAAGGGTTGGGGCTCTTCCCAGAAGGAGTCATCGGGACTTATAAACACAGTATAGGTTGTACATGGAGCCAAGAGAGTTCAAAAGAAAAGCCAAGGGCCTTCTTCAAGGCAGATGTCATACCCTGCTTTACACATGCTTTATTTTCATTGCCATGATAAGTTATCACTTTAGCTTCAGAGCCCCAACTTAAAAATGAATGATGCCCATGATCATTAAGAAGTTTCTGGAGTTAGATGGATGTTGGAAACATTGATCTCCTTCACCAGAAGCTTTCCACATCCCATCTGTTAGATGCTTTAAACTTTTCTTAACACCCTTAAGAGATAAAAAATTAATCTACTGAAAAAAAAAGATAGATGACCCTTAGAAGAGATTGGGTCCCACTGTGTGGCCTCTTGTTGAAGAGTTTTATGTTCAGAAGTCAGCCATTATGTTTCTCTGAGTAGGGTCATTGCAGGAGAATAATATCATGGTACAACCAGGAAGGTCTATATCCCATCTAAAGCAGCTGAGTATTAAGGAAAATGAGCTTTAAAGAAGGGGTTCAATCTGGCTGGGCGTCACCAACTTCTTCTATGGATTCTGTGAGCCAGGGAAGTCCAAAGCTACTTTGAATAGGGTTTAATCGCAACAAACAGACTTCACGTAATTTTCTCAAGTGCAAATTGGTGATCTCAAACCCTTATGGTCCCTTTTACTTCTTACCTTTCCAAATCAGTGCTGGGAAAGAGCTTAGAAGTCATCAACTCCAGGGTTTGTCGCACAATGTTCAAGAGTCCCAAGTTTCCTTGAAGAGTCTTAGGAACGAGCAGGCTCTCATGTGTTGGGGTCCCAGCCCCCCCATTTCAACTCTACCCAGAGATACACCTTTTTATTTCTGAAGATATTGGATTTCCAGATGTAATCTCATTTGCAAAAAAAAAAAAAAAAAAGATTCTCCTTCAAGGAAAAAAAAATTCCCCCTGGCCTAGCTCTCCCTTCATCATACAGATAGAGAAATTGATGGACAATCACATGCTCAAGATCAAATAGCCAAACTAAGACTAAAACCTTATGGAATCTCACCATAATCTTCCTAGAATTGGTCACTTATAAACTTCTTTCCATATACTTCAAAAGGCATGAGATTTTTGTTTTTGTTTTTGTTTTTTCAATAAACTTCAGTATGAGTCTCACCTGAGAACCACTTATTGGGAAGAGTGCCCACGTTTAACCAGGGTCATCTCCCATCATATCCATTTTCTGGTGTTGCCATGCACAGCCAACCAGATATTGAAGCACACCAAACCCAATGGTGAGTTAAGGGACAGAAATCTTCCCTTTTGAACAACCTTTGTTCCATAAGTTAAAACACACGCTTTTCCCTATTCCTCCAAAAGCTAAGATATGTGGGGAGGGGGGTGTGGGGGAAGACTGATTTCAGGTCTCAACTGCCGCTCTGAAGAGCAGCATTGGCCGCCTTCAGTGCCAAGCTAAGAGTGAAAGCAGATGTGAAAATCAAACACAGGATTTCAGAACTGTAAACTGTTTATCTGTGTGCCAAGAAAACCTATTCATTGCCTGAGCAGGCCACTCAGTCCCACGGTTCCTTCCTTCCTCGTGTGTGTCATACAATTGTTTGATTCTCTTTTGCGGTATGAGTTCTCTCTGGGTGGGAGAGCTTAGGCTGGGCTGGGTGATGATTGCCCAGAAGAAGAGGGCAGCCAAAGCAGGGTGACTGGCTGTTGGCATTCATTTTTCGTGTATGAGTACCGTAATTTTACCCAACACCTAGGCAGTGTGTGTGACAGCCACCTCCTGGGTCAGACTTACACTTGCAGAGTAAGAAATAAAACATTGGGAGAATCCAAAACACAATTTGTCTGCTGGAAGGGGAGGGTTTTGTTTTTTTTTGGGGGGGGGGAGGTTGACTGCCGAGAGAGAGAGAGAGAGAGAGAGAGAGAGAGAGAGAGAGAGAGAGAGAATACAAGCTGTCCTCGTCCTGGGCCCCTGAGTGAGGATGACAAAGAGAAGAGTTCTCCGACATACCTCTGATAACAGGCAGTACAATTAAGAAATAAACTTCCATTGTTTCAGGGCACTGACATTTGGGGCTTCTTCATCACCACAGCATAACTTAGCCTGTCCTGACAGTTGCCAAGATTTAAAAATAAGGAGATTTCCTAGAAAAGCCAGGATTTCCCAAGTCTCTTGGGAAGTGAGAAATTCTGGCAACTTGAGACTCCATTCCACATGGCAAGATTAGGGGCACCTACTCTCCAGTTTGTCCCAGTCCTCACACATCAATGTTACCTGTTCAGCCACTGAGGCCGTGGGGTTTGTGTTCCCAGGTAACAGTCTTGTCAAGGGTCAACCTTGCCAAATTGTGGAACTATAAAGGTTTCTCATCTATTCAGCCTATTCCAGGGAGGGCAGTGGACGCAGCCCTCCCCTTACCAGGGGTGGGAAAATAGGAGCCAGGTGAGGAAAATCTGAAGGTGCCTAGTGACCTGGAGTGATTGCCCCCAGTTTCCAGGGAAGAGGCTGCAGCTCATGTTTCCCAAAAAGGGGGATGATTTGCTCTTATTCAGGAGAGAGGAGCTTCCTCATACCATTCATTCACTCATCTATTCCACTCATCCATTAACTTATCCATTCACTTATACATTTATGTCTATATTCATTCATTTAATCACTCTCTATTCACTCATTCATTCATTCACTCACTTACTTACTTATTCACTTCTTCATTTATTCATTTAAAGATATTTACTAAGAGCCTCCAATGTGCTAGGTCTGTATAGTCTCCCCAGCACATGCAGGGAACACTTCCCAATATTGATTCTGCTTACTTAAATGGGAGTGAGGGTGGTAGCTTGTCTCCAAAGATGGTTGCCAACCAGTCCTTCCATTTCTGTATGCAGAAATGTACTGCTCCTCCTAGGAAGAGGTGGAGCCTATTTTCTCTCGTTGCAAATCTGGGCTGGCCTTGGAACTTGTTTTGATCAATAAAATGCAACAGAAGTGATGCTGTCCCAGTTCTGAGGTTAGGCCTTAAGAGATCCAGCATCTTCTGCTTTTGTTCCTTTGGAACCAAGCTTGTCTGGCTTACTTGAGGCTGGATCCCCCAGCTCTACCAAGCTGCCCCAGATGATACCAGATGGAGTGAAGCTAAGCTATCCAGTTGACTCCAACCAAGAAGGCTTACTTCTTGTGAAACAATAAATGGCTGTTGTTATTTTAAGCTACTATGTTTTAAAATGGTTTGTTATATATCAATATACAACTGAACTAGTGTGAATCTGAACAAGGAGCTTTCCAGGCAGAATGCCAAACGTGCCAATTGGCTTCTTATAACTGTGTATAATAAAACATGGAAAGGGAGGGGTGAACTAGAAAAGTACTTGTTCAGTTTTCAAGCAGAATTTAGAGGAAAACATAGCAGGTCCAGAAAAGTCTCTCCAGCTGATCCTTAAAATATGGAATAGCTTCAGGGTACAACTCAATTCAAGGCTTGGCCATTTGTTAAGATCTCAGAAAGATTTAAAATCATTAAAACCCAGTAAATCCTCTTAGTTAGACAAAAACCTTTAGGACATTGTCTTAAAGTATTCCGACACACTCAAAATAGTGGGATGTCTGTCACAAAGAATTATAGATATAGCTTATGGGATATGGAATAAATCCCATCAACATCCATAGAAAACCCACAAAGGCTTTAAGAGAATTGTATTGGTGAAAATACCATCAATTTGGATGAAATGACTCATTTAAAATGAAAAGAGGTTCTAGGACCCCAAATTTCTACAGGCAGTATAGAAAGTACTCAGCTAGAAATATGAGCCAATTCTTATGGAAAAGGTAAGACCTCTCAGAAGACAGAGCCAAGAGCCCAGAGGGCTGAGGCTAAAAAGCAAGGAAGAAAAAAATAATTAGGAATTTTCTTCTAGGGAGAAGAAATGGGTTGTAATCAAGTAATATGTCTTACCCTAGAGGAAGGGGCCCTGGCAACATGTATCCAACTGGATTTAAGAATTTCTATGGACCAATGAGTGCTACATGCTCTGCAGTCTTCTCCTTTTTGAAAAGAAGTATCTATTGTAGTGATTCTGATAAAAGATTGTTGTACAGCACTACGTTTTAGGGTGGTTTTTTTTTTTTACAAAGTAATAGATAAACGAAGCAGGGGTTTTGTTTGGGCACTTTCTCAGCATACTTTAAAGAAATTGCTTCCAATTCACTCTGAATCAAAGCTGAGCTGTCAGAAAGGACATCACAAAGCCCCACACCCACACATCCCAGCAGGCCTTGAAACAACTTTCAACATGTGTGCTGGGAAGCTCAGCAGGGAGCCAGATACTGCTACTGAGAGCACATTCTTTGCCAAATTGACATCTTGTTTCTTTAACTTCCAAGGTAAAAATGAGGAATAGAGGATGCAAGAGAGAGAAAAATGACACTGATACTCTTCTGTTTACAAATTCCAAGGGGAGATTTTTTTTATTGTGCTAATTTTTCATTTTTAGCTACCACTTACTGGTCAGTTGTTATATGCCAAGCGCATTGCCTATATATCTTATAAGGAAGGTTCTCTTGAAGTCCCCATTTTGCAGATGATAAAACTGAGATTCCCAGAAATTAAGCAACTTAGCTAAATTCATTCAAGAGAAAGGGTGGGAAACCTGTGGCAAGAGGCCAGTGTCTCTGGATCCAGAAGCAGGCTGATGACCTCTAGGCTCTGTCCTGCCTCCCTTCAGGCCTTGTTCTGACCACAATATGCAGGATATGAGAAAAACGTTTTTAAGTGTCAAAGAAAGGGCAATATTTGTTAGGGAATTAATTTGTGTTTGGCTCTGTATTATCGAGTAAGTATATTTATCCAATTTTACAGATAAGGAAACTGAGGCTTGAAGAAGGTAATTAATTCACCCAAGGACACAGAGCCAATGAATGACAGAGTAGAGGTTCAATTCCAGGTGTTTCCAGTGTCAAAGTCCATTCCTTTTCCATGGGGCTGGGCTGGCTATTGGAGGAATGGTGACACAGAATTCCACTTCCATGACCACTTGGAGCTGAGTATCCATATTCATAGGCAAAGGGTCTCTCCTTTGGCCCCATTCCTATAAAGCTTGGCCTCAACGTTTTAAGCAGTTATGTCTGGTCTACCAGCATCTTGAATCAGCAGATAAATCAGTCTGGATATGTAAATTAGCTCACAGAAAATGAAAGGAGTACAATCCTATAGAATCAAATAACCTGGAAGGGTATGCTAGATAGTCTTCCAGTAATCTTTCTTTGTCTATTTCAATTTTCCCTGATCATTCATTCATTTATTCATTTATTTCACAGTATTGGTTAAACATACCCCTCATCTCATTTCTCCTCCAGTTATTTGACATGCATTAAGGAACAATACAAAATGTCTGCCCTCAAGACATCTCCATTCTGATGGAGGAGAAAGACCATACATAGTTTCTTCTAAAGAAATATCTTTTTTCCTAAAATTATAAACAAGCCCAAGATTGTTTGGAGAAGCAGAAAAACAGCAAATTCCTCATCAGCCTCTTTTCCCTGTTTATTAAAATCTAAACAAATTTTAAAAAAAGATTTATTTATTTATTCACCTCCACCCCCACCCCTGCTGTTTTGTACTCACTGTCTGCCCTCTGTGTGTTCTTCTGTGTGTGCTTGTTTCTCTTTAGGCAGCACCGGGAACGGATCCTGGGACATTCCAGAGTGGGAGAGAGGCGCTCATTCTCTTGTGCCACCTCAGCTCCCTGGTCTCTTATTGTCTCTCTTCTGTGTCTCTTTTTGTTGTGACATCTTGCTGTGCCAGCTCTCCTGCACAGGCCAACACTCCACTCAGGCCAGCTCGCCGCACAGGCCAGCTTGCCTTTCACCAGAAGGCCCCAGGAATTGAACCCTGGACCTCCTATGTGATAGACAGGAGCCCAATCACTTGAGTCACATACATTTCCCAAAATCTAAACAAATTAATCTCAATGTGTAATTATTTGTACCCACTGCTCCCCATGAGGCAGTCAAGCTGTGACTAAAGAATATTTGGCACAACTAAAGAAGCACTTTGCACCCACCCCCACACCCTAGCTGACCACAGGAATTCTCACTCACATCCCGCCTCAAGAGCCCAACTCCAAAGCAGCTCTTAAAAATAATCCATGAAAGCTTCAAGACATACCTTTCCCCTTACTGATAGCAATTAATGTGCCACAAGTCATTGCCTAAATAAGTTGCTTGTTTTAAAGCAACTCAAACAGGCTATTTCACTTTCTGGGCCCATTCATTAAGATGTTGATTCACCATTTTGCAGAAGCAATTGAAACCCTATTTAGGAGAAATGACCCTGGTTCCAATTTTAGTTTAATTCCTTGGACTTTAAGGTTATTGACTGACCTTTCAATGGCATGGGGGGCTTCTTATTTTGACACTTAATCCAAAGGAAGAGGAGGGGGTAATGAAATTACCAGTTAGAACTGGTTTCATGGGCAAGATTTGTAAGGTCAGTGAAGAGTCACCAACCTTCACAGATGACAATTCAAAAAAAAAAAAAAAAGTGATAATAAAATGGAAAATACCAATTATTGTCTTGTCAAGCAAAAAGCTAAGCATTGTATTTTGCCTGAACACCCAGTGGCTTCCACCAATTTTACAAAGCATGTTTCCCTTTGGGTGGGGATTGTCAGTTCTTCCCTTCTATTGCATCCTTCCATTGACATACAGGAGGTCCCAGGGGAGGAGAAATCCACCCAGATATTTGTAACTCTAAAAGTTCATTTGCGTCATTTGCGTCCAAGATGGGTCGTTATTCTAAGCTCAAACCACATCCTGCAAAATGAAAACAACAAGGTGACCTTTGACCAAAAACTGGGGAGGAGGTGGAAGAAGGAGCAAAGGGGTTGGAAAACTGTTACGGTGTTAAAAGACACAGCCAGTGTTTCAGGGGTTTTGAGAAACAAACTCTCCCTGTAGTGTAATGTAATTACAACCTTTTCTTGGCTAAGTGTAGTACCCTGGAGATTACTATAAGTAACTTATAATAGAATTTTTATTAGCGGTAGTAATTTTTTATGATAATTAGAGTAATCTGCAGCCCATAAAGTCAGAAGATATATAGTTATATCTTTTATACAGGAAAAGCGTTGCTTCCAACTATGGAAACACCGTAAATGGCAAATGCAGCTTTATGGTCAGTGCTCACTTTTATGCTGGGCTGTTGGTGTTCCTTTCCTTAGTAACACTCTTCATTACTTTGGTAGTAAACGTTTGATAACAAATTCAAAGTGCATTCAACAGGATCAAAAAGCAGCGGAAGCATCTCCAAATGCCTGCCTAGATGGATGCCCCCTGTCACCCATTCTCTCCTCTATCCAGAGGTTTCCCAGAGGCAAGATCACTTGTTAACAGCCCCTCTACCCCGCCCCAAGCTCAGACTTGGCACATCTCTTTCTTGGGCCTGCCACAAAACTATTACAGAATAATCTAACTTGGCCATAAGCTCCTGAGGACTAGGTGAGGCTATTAGAATCTGCCCAGAGGAATACTGAGAGAGACCTGGAATGAATACTCAAGTCTACACTGATTGTGTGCTAGTTAGTGGATGTCATGCTCGCTGCTGTAACAAATAAACCCCCCACATTTCAGTGGTGGCTTAACACTACAGATGTTTGCTTTTTCTTGCCTATTAGTCAAATGCAGATGCCCCTGGTTAGAGTATCTTTCTTCAAAGTGGTATTTAGAGATCCAGGTTCCTTCCATCTTATAGCCCTGCCATCCCCCTGGGCCTCCTAGTAAGCTGCATCCATTTGACAGATATAGAAAGAAGGAGGGAAGAGGGCACCCATTTATTTTATTTTATTTTATTTTTATTTATTTTTATTGCTCACTGGGTCAGCTAACCACGCCGTGCGGGCGGGCTTGCCTTCACCAGGAGGCCCCGGGAACCGAACCCGGGGCCTCCCATATGGCAAACGGGAGCCCTACCGATTGAGCCACAGCCGCTTCCCCACCCATTTATTTTAAACCCCATCCCAGACAATAGTGCATTCTATTGGTGAGAACTAGTCATATGACTACAACTAGGCAAGGAGTCCTGGGAAATTCAGTCCTGGATTTGGTGGCTGCCCCATTTCAATTATTCCACTCTATACAGGCAGGGGAACAAGGATATTGTTGGGTACTTAGCCTATCTCTGCCCCACTAGACCAGACATGGTCTATTCTGTGTGGTCTGTGTGGTAAGGTGTGAGAGGATAACAAGGTCTTCTCAGAAACAGAGCAGAGCATAATGTTTAAGAAAAAAAACAGTAAAGTCAGATGGTCTACATTCAAAGCCATTCATATCAACACAATATTGTTCGGGTATTTAACCTCTCTGAGTCTCAGTTACTTCAGCTGGAAAAAGGGAATAAAAATGACTAAAATTAATTGAATTCATAGGACATGGTTTACACCATTGTAATTGTGGAATCCACGTTATTTCTTCTAGCCTCAAAGCAACTCTATGAAGTAGATGCTATTATTATCCACTTTGTACAAAGGGGAAGCTGAGGTCAGGAGAGGTTGAGGAAGATGCCTGTGGTCACACAGGTGAGTGTGGAGTCAGGACTCAAGCTAAACACTTTTAAGCACTAGTCACAAGGCCTTGACTGGTAATGCCCATCTCCTAGCATTGCTGAGGAGATTAATTAGATGAGACAATAAGTAGAAAAGCGTTTTGCCACATTGTGGGCACTTAATACATTTACCAAATTATTTATTTATGATCCTACAGATCTCCTCTGCCAGCTTGTTACAATGCCTGAAATATACACAATTAGAAGCAGTGTTCTGCGTTAAGGTAGCATTTTCAAAGACTCGTCTACCAAAGCCCTTTCTCAAAGGATAATCCTCAAAAAGAGGGCTTCATGATCAAATAAGCATGGGGAATATTGAATGCTATACTCTGTCTTCATGATTCATCATGCACCTTAGCCCATCAGAGGCTCTCAGTCCTGCAACAAAGAAACCTGTTGAGTTTTGTTTAACCCCACAATTATCAAATTTATTTGCTTTTGGATCCCTAATTCTCCAAGGAGCTAGTGTTCCATTTTTAGCTCTGTTGGTACTTCGATGCTTCTATAAATCTCATCTACAGGTAAGTTTTATAAAACTCTGACAGTTAACCACTGCCCCCAAGAAACAACCGTGCCCTGCAGTTGAAGGAGAGAGAAAGGAAGTCGGTTTGAGTTCCTGTTTAGCTTCATTACTTAGTTTGAATGTAATATAACCTGCCACATGTCCCAGAGTTAAACCAAGAAAAATCTTGACTGGTTAATCACCCGGAAGTCACCTGATTAGAATTCTTAATTACCCAGAAACTTGTCCCTTCACAATTCATTGGAGAGGGAAAAAAGATAAATGACAAGTCAATAAGTTGATAACAGTAATTTTAAAACAAAGGCAACAAATGGGAAACTCTTTGCCATAATAATGGCAAAAATATTTTCCTTAATGGATAAACAGCGCATAAAAAAATCAGTTAAAAATATGAATTAATAGAAAGTATAGGTGAAGGATAGGAATAGATTAGACATAGAAAATGCAAATGGATAATAAACATAGAAAGTGTTACTAGTAATCACAGAAATGTAAAATAAAATAACAAGATCCAAATTTTCACTTAGACAATGAATAAAGAGAATATTAAAATTATTCTCCATGCTACTCAGGATACCAATCATAAAAATATTTATGTCCTTTGACCTGGTAATGCCACTTCTAGGAAAGTACCCTAGAAAATAATCAGAGAATCAAATAAAGATACACACATATATATGTGTGTGTGTGTGTGTGTGTATCTTTATTTATCTATTATAGAGCTACTTATAATATAGAATAAAAAATTAGCCTAATTGGAGAGAAAGGACTTGGAATATCATAGTTATTTCTGATGAAATATTATGAGTCTAAAATGATATTTTCCAGACAGTATTAATGAAAAAGGAAAGTTCTCATGATATTATTAATAGCAAAACAAAATGCAAGATACAAAACTACAGAAGTTCCAGGAAGAGGGTATCAGAATAGGCAGGCAGGGCTCAACTATTTCACAAAAACAATGGAGAAAGAGCCAAAATCTGTCCAAGGGACCTACCTAGGGGGTCCGCAGATCAGGACAGTGCAGCACAACTCCCAGGAGGGCGATGTACAGAGAGATGAAGAACACAAAACAACAAATGTGAGTTACTAACCCCCTGCAGCAGCCAAGAAGGGCTCCCATCCCCCACCCTCAAGACATTAAGGCTGGATAAAACCCCTGGCTCACTGCAAGGGGGAACAGATATCTTCTTCCCTATGAACTGTTACAAGGGCAAGTTGGAAGCTATGTACTCAAGTCGTCACCAAGGATATGCCATTTGGACTCTCCAGTGCTGGATTTGATGAGCTAACTGTGAAATACCACTAAGCCCAAGAACTCTGAATTTTGGGACTTCAACCCAGATGGAAAAATAATTTAACAGCTATTTTTTTTGTTGTTTGTAAAATGCCTCTTAAATTATGTATTTATTTTATTCCATGTATGTTAATTTATTTCATTTTTAACAGTCTAACAATACTATTTCAAGTGCCTAGACTGTTACTTTGGCAATTTCTTGGCTCTCTACCCTGCATCCTGCACCATCTGCCTCAGTGCCACACTCCTCTGCCGCAAATCTGCAATGGCTCTGTGACCCATCTGTAGTAACTTATTGTCTTGCCACATTTCTGAAGCTCTTCCATGATCAGAATGCTACAGGGGGAGTTCTGTATGGTCAGGATACAGGAGTTAACTTTGTAAGATCCACTCTATGAGTTGGACTGCAATCTTGCCTAGGCAATTTTGTCTACTGTTTGTGTTTTGAAAGCTGAAGATGCTGATGTCAATATGTAACAGATATCAACATTTCCCTGTGTCCTCTCCCTCCCAGTCTCAGAAGAGATTTGGCTCCCATGCCTGCAGCTTTCCTGCCTGCAGCACCCCACCCCCATGGCCCCAGACCTACAGAGTGAGAAATCATTCGCCCCTGTGTCAAGACATTTCTTCTGGTGCTACTCCATGCAGGGGTCAGTGCAGCAGAGGACAATCTAGAAAAAGTGTTAGCAAAGAAAAATGGGAACAGGAAACATGGGAGCTGACTCTTCTTGTCCTATCAATTTCTACAGAGAAGGTTGGAGGTGGGGAAGACTTTTGTGTAAACATACCAAAAGTACAAAGGTATGCTGTCATGGACTCATCTGGAAGTTTCTGGTGCCATTTCTGAACTGTTACAACCTGTATTTCCAAACCTGGTTTGTATTTATACTTTGCAATCCAAATAAAGATAACCCTTATTCCATAAAAAATTTAAAAAATTCAGTGAATTCAGCCACCAGAGCCAGCTTTGAATCTTGACTCTGGCCAGACCAGAAATACAGGAAAGTGGAAGTTGGAAGAAACACTGTAGAATGATTCACCAACATGCCATCTGCTGGCTGGCCAGGAAATTGCAATGAGAAAACGGCTTATAAGTCTCTCTTTAGCCCCACTCCTGGGAGAAAATCTGGCTTGATTTTGATAACTTAAGCTGGACAGTTTTGAAGACCTAGAATAAGTTGAACCAAAAATCAAAGAAAAGTTGTGGGAAAAAATAGTAGGCAAGAAAGAGAAATCAGAGTAAATTCACCAGCATATTCAGAAGCCTAGATATCAGCAAAAAATTACTAGGAAACAGGAAAAGATGGCCCAGTCAAAGGAACAAACCAAATATCCTGATGAGATATAGAATTTAAGACAACTAATCAATGATAATCACACAAATCTCCTAAGTCAATTCAAAGAATTGAAGGAAAATATGGCTAAAGAGATAAAAGACATTAAGAAGACACTGGGGGGAGTGGACATAGCTCAAGTGGTTGAGTCCTACTTCCCATGTACGAGGTCCTGGGTTCAATCTCCAGTACCTCCTAAAACAAACAAACGAACAAAAAACAACTCTCTTTGGGGAGCAGATGTAGCTCAGTGGTTGAGTGCCTGCTTCCCATGTACAAGGTCCTGGGTTCAATCCCTGGTACCACCTTAAAAAAAGAAAAAGAAGAAGACACTGGATTAGCATAAAGAATAATTTGAAAGCCTGCAAAGAAAAGCAACAGGGCTTATGGGAATGAAAGACATGAGGGATGAGATTGAAAATACATTAAGGCACATAACAGCAGATCTGAATTGCTTGAAGACAGAATTAGTGATTTTGAGGACAGAATATCCAAACTGGAAAAGACAGGAGAACAGAAAGAGAAAAGAATGGAAAAAATGGAATAGGGCCTCAGGGAATTGAATGACAATGTGAAACGCACAAACATACATGTTATCAGTGTCTCAGAAGGAGAAGAAAAGGGAAAAGAAGCAGAAAGAAGGTTTGAGAAAATAATGAATGAAAACTTCCCAACCCTTATAAAAGACATAAATATCAGTACCCAAGAAGGACAGCACATCCCAAACAGAATAAATCCAAATAGACCTACTCCAAAGCACCTACTATTCAGAATGACAAATATCAGAGATAAAGAGAGGATTCTGAAAACAGCAAGAGAAAAGCAAAGCATCACATACAAGGGAACCTCAATAAGATTAAGTGCTGATCTCTCATCAGAAACCATGAACACAAGAATAAAGTGGTATGATGTATTTAAGGTACTGAAAGAGAAAATTTGCCAGCCAAGAATTCTGTATATGGCAAAATTGTCCTTCAAAACTGAGGATGAGTTTAAAGTTTTCATAGACAAACAAAAATTGAGAGAGTATGTTACCAAAAGGAAGAACTAAAACTTTCACTATTGGCTGATGATATGTTCCTATAGCTAGAAAATCCTGAAAAATCCACAACAAAGCTACTAGAAATAATACATGAATTCAGCAAAGTGGTGGGATACAAAATTAATATACAAAATATCAATAGCGTTTCTATACACTACTGATAAGTACAGCTGGGCCAGAACAGTCTATTCAACAAAGGTGTAGGGAGAACTGGATATCCATATCCAAAAGAAAGAAAGAGGACCTCTATCTCACACCATATGCAAAAGTTAACTCAAACTGGATCAAGGACCTAAATATAAAAGTGACAAAATTAAACACTTTTGTACCTCAAAGGACTTTGTGAAAATGGTGAAAAGGCAACTGACTCAACAGGGCAAAATATTTGGCAATCACATATCCAATAAGGGTTTAATATCCATGATATATAAAGAGATACTATAGCCCAACAATAAAAAAGACAAACTACCTGGTTAAAAAATGGGCAAAAGACTTGAATAGACAAATTTTCAAAGAAGAAATACAAATGGTGAAAAAACACATGAAAAAAATGTTCAACATCGCTAGTGATTAGGGAAATACCAATCAAAACTTCATTGAGATATCATTTCAAACGTATTAGAATGGCCACTATTAAAAAGTCAGAAAATTACAAGTGTTAGATAGGATGTGGAGAGATTGGAACGCTTATTCATTGTTGGTGGGAATGTAGAATGGTACAGCCACTGTGGAGGACTGTTTGGCAGTTCCTAAGGCATTTGAATTTCGACTTGCCATGCAATCCAGAAATACCACTACTCATCCAGAAGAACTGAGAAAAGTGAAATGAAGAGACATCTTCACACTGATGGTCATAGAGGCGTTATTCATGATTGCCAAAAGATGGAAACAACCCAAGTGTCCATCAACCGAGGAATGGATAAACAAATTGTGGTCTATATATATGATGGAATATTATGCAGCTGTAAGAAGAAATGAAGTCATGAAGCATATGACAACATGGATGAAACTGGAAGACATTATGTTGAGTGAAGCAAGCCAGACACAAAAGGACAAATCCTGTATGATTGCGCTATGATAAACTAAATATATTGTGTCAACTCATAGAGTTAATAATTAGAATATAGGTCACGAGAGAATGCAATGAGGGTAGAGAATGGAAAGCTGAGGGTTAATCTGTACCAAATTGGTAAAAAGGGTTTTTGTCAATCTTTGGAAATGAATAGAAATGGTGAAAGCACATCACAGGGTTGTAACTAGCAGAACTATTATATGGGTATGACTGGTTGAAAGGGAAAGTCTAGGGACACTTATATAACTAGCAGGAAAGCTAAAAAATGTAACATGGGACTGTAAAACATGGTGAAGCTTCATGTGAAATACAGATATGGGTAATATTGCATATATAAGACTGTTTTTACAAAATATAAATAAAAACAAACTAGACAGATGGAAACAGAATAGTAGCTATGTACAGCAGGGGAAGCATAGAGAGATTGAGAAGTGATGAGTTTTTGTTTGTTTTTTGTTTTTTATTATTATCATTATTGGAATAATGAAAGTGCTCTGATAATGATTGAAGTGATGAATGCACAACTATGTGATTGTGCCAAATACCACACTTTGGGTGGATTTATTCTTTATTAAAATGTATCAATAAAATTGATTTTCAAAAAAAATTTAAAAATGAAAAATAAAAAGATATAAAACTACATATACACTATTAATTATAAGACTGTAGGGGGACAGACAAGGAGAAAAAAGGGAGGAAGAGAGATGAAACAAATGTAATTTAAAAATTTTTAACAGAGGCTGCTTCTCAGTTGTAAAGTCAGAGTTGATTTTTGCTATTTTCACTTTTCTATGTTTTCCAGCATTTCTACAAAAACCATGCATGGATTTTATAATCAGAAAAATAAAATAACAGCAAGGAAATTTAGGAACAAAAACCTCAAAGAAGACATTTTCCAAGCTTGCTGTTGATTCAGGTCAGCCTCCCCTCTCCTTCACAGAAGCCTGCATCTTGAAAACTGATGTTTATTCAGAATGGCAACCGAGAAGCCTTGTTAGATCCTCAGTCACTAAGAAAATATTCTGCTGAATTTACTGCTCTGAACTTCCTGAGGTAGGAAAGTGAAACACCACATTTTAGAAAGACTTTCAGCAATGAGATTTGAAACCAAAAGACTTCTTGGCTAGCCCTCATTTAACCAAAAGATCATGTTTATCAAAATAGCACATTAACAGAGAATTTGGATCAGGTGAGGTTCTATTGTATAACTGGTATTTCAATTATCTACTGCTCTGGCTAACTCATCCTACTGCCCTTTTTTTTTTTTTTTTTTAAGGAGGTACCAGGGATTGAACCCAGCATCTTGTACATGGGAAGCAGGCACTGAACCACTTGAGCTACATCTGCTCCCCCTACCTTTCTTTTGATAACGTGGAAAACTAAGGCCTGGCTACAGAATTCTGTTCTGGAACATTTCCATCTTTCTATCTCTCCTGTGGCAGAGGTTACTTTGTGTTCACCAAATCCTATATATTTTTTCTCCTGGACATACAGCCAGACTGCATTTCCCGGCCTTCCTTGCAGATGGGTGCAGCCTTTGTGATGAGTGCTGACCCAAGGAAGTCAGAGCAGAAGTGATGTACACTATTTCCAGGCCTCGCACAAGCCCCAACCTTGTGCCATATGCTCTGCTCTCTCTCAGTTCCCCCACCTGCTGGATACATGAAGGAAATCCAGTGGAGGACTCCAAAGGCCTAACGGATGGGGAGCCACTAGATGGAAGAGAAGACTGAATCCTGGAATGACTGCATGGAGCAGAGAGCTCGCATGCACGTGCACACACACTCCCAAGCACACAGCAATTACTGAGAATAAGAAATAAGCCATTATTGTATTATGTCACTGAAGTCCGGCTGGCTGTTTGTTATAGTAGTTGGCTTGCCCTGCCTATTGTATCACCTTACTACTGCTGACACCTCCCCACTCAGTGCATTACTTTTGGTAGAGAAGCACATTAGATTAAGCAGAAGATTTAGACATAATTAGAATCCTAGTTCCCTTTTCTAGTTCTAGGGCCTTGAGCAAGTTAACTCTAATTCTCTCTCTCTGGAGCTCATTTAACTTCTGCAAACTATGTATGAAAACAGAACTGATTTCATGGTGTGGCCAAGAAATTTAAATTACCATATGCAATTAAGCCTAGTGCAGTTCCTGACAAGTGGTACACATTCAACAAATGGGATCTTGTCTTTCTCTTATGGACAAGATCCAATATAGCAACTGCTTTTCTCAAAGAAAAACCATCACAATCCAAAAACAAAGAGCTAGGTCCCTGAGATCTGCATTGCTGAGACTCTATCTCTTCATCTAAGCATTGCCCACCAGTCCTCAGTTCCTGGATCTGAGCACATCATTTCATTCATCCATACTAGACAAAAATGCATCTGAAAGTCTAGAAGTAAGAGAATCAAATGTAAAAGCACCAACCAAGAACCCACATGGTCCTTGCTGTGTTTGAGTGTGGCTGATGTGTCCTCAGAGCAAATCTCATCAGGGAGTGAGATTGTGGAATAAAGAACTTTCACTCAGCCTTACGTTTATTGAAAAAAAAATTATTGAGCATCTACTATGCTTGTGGTAGGTGTTGGGGCTACAACAGTGGAAGGAGTTCATAGTCCAGTGGGCGAGATACAGAAGCAGACAAGCACAAACTCGTGAGATTAAGGGCTACAACTCAGTTATTGAGTCATTCGACAAATATTGAGCATTGAAATGTGCCAGGCACTGTACCAGGAGCTGGGGGTTCATCCGTGAACAGAACAACAACAAAAAATCCTGCCCTTGAAAAATTTATATTCCAGATAATTTTTCAAATAAATAAGTAAAATGTATTTCATGTAAGATGGTGGTCAGCTCTATGGAACAACATAAGGCAGGAAAGCATGGTAGGCAGCGTCAGCCTGGAATGCAGGGGGTTGCAATTTTAGGGTGGTGAAGGAGGCCTGAAGGAGGTGAGGGTGAAGGAGGTGAGGGAGGGCGCCATGGTGTTATCTGAAGGAAGAGCACGGCAGGCAAAGAGATTGGCCAGGGCAAAGGCAGGGAAGTGGAAGCATGCTTAGCATGCTTAAGAGACAGTGAGGAGGCCCGTGTAGCTGGAGAAGAGTGAGCACCCTGACATTTCTTTTCCATATTGCTCATCATGTTGCATTTGGTTTTGCCCCTATGGTGTGTCTTCTGTATTTCCAGCAAGAATGCAACAGCTTCCAGGAAGATGACAGGGCAGGAGACTGAGGAGTGTGATAAGAGTGGATATGAAATAGTCGAAAGACAAGTATTCTCATGTCTGCAACCATAATGACAAGGTACTATCTCTCCTTCCTTATCCAGAGATAAGGAGATTGCAGCCCCAGAGGTCAGAGCAGGGAGGGGTTGAAGCTCTTGCAATGTAAGTAGTTGCTCAAAGGACAGGACAGTATCAGACAGGGAAGAGGCCACCACTGGGGGATGCGGGTGAGGCAGATGAAGGTTGCAGCATTCATAGGATGGGGCTAGGCCCCAACATCGACGCCCAGAGGTTCTTCCCACCTTCACCACCACCCCCTGACAGTGGCACCCATCATGGGGGAGAAGGGTGGGCTGGGATATCATTAGGTTGTTTTTATTCTATTTCAAAGGCAGAGTCTTCTAGGGAAAGTGGTCTGGTCCTTCCCATTAATCATAGATAGTCACATCCTGGGCAAGGGCTCCCGCAGTGGCTTGCCCGAGAAGTAGCATCACACTGCCAGCCACAGCAGGTACCGTGGGAGTCGGAAGCCCAGCTCTCTGGGCTCCTTCACTTTGCACACCCAGTTTCGAATACAAATTTTCACTGTCCAGAGATGATCAAGTCCATGCTTTTAAATGGGATTTTTAAAATATTAACTTTTTTCATTTTCTGAATGGGCAAAATGTATATACATAAGGTACAAAACCTGGAAATCACAAGAGCTGCAGTGAAACCTCCTTGCCACCTTGTGCTTTAACCACTTAGCTCCCTTGCCAGAATCAACCCATGTCCTCAGTTTCTTGTGTATCCATGGGCCAAAAGAAAGCATGTAAATATAGTCCCATCCCCCTCTTAGTTGCAAATGATAGCACCTGTTTTTTTTCACTTAGCAATAAATTATTACAAAAGAGTCTCCTCATTCTTCTTTTATGACTGTGGAGTATTTCATCATGGGCAAATTATCATTTGTGTAACTGATCCCCAATTGATGGACATTTGGGTTTTCACCAATGTTCTGTTAGTATGAACAAATACTGTATATTTGTTCTGTAATAAATAGTCCTGTGTACCTAGCATTGCATATATGTTTGAATACATCTATGGGATAGATTCCTGTAAATGGGCTTGCTCTGTCAAAGGGAGTATGCATTTGTGATTGTGACACGTGCTTCAAAATGCCTTTCATAGGGGTTGCACCCAGTTCCCCTCCCACTAATAATGTAAGAGGGCATCCCTTTCTCTATACCCTCACCCACACAGTTTGTTTTTGAACCTTCGCATCCATTGTTTTGAACCAATCCAAGATGAGAATATGGAATCTTGGTGACCTTTTAATTTGATATCTTTTATTATGAGGCAGGGTGTGTCCTTGAAATAAATTGGGCAGGTTTCTCTCCACTGGCCCCTGCAGATGTGGTCTCTGCTCTTCTCTGCCTTGAGCTGGACCTGGGAGGCCAAGCTCTAGGGTGAATGCATCACTCGGGCAGGGCTTCCTCACCTTTGGCTTCTAGTTGGGCTTGGCCAGTGGGAGGGACAAGGAGGAAAGCAGAGGGAAGGAGGAGAGACAGGTAGGACATTTATGCAATGGCAGTTCTTTTTCTACTCCTTGTCTTTGCTCCTTATGCCTAGGGGAGGAAACACCTTCCTGCTGGTGTCCCAGCATCCCTTGTTGGTCTCCTTAACTCTGCCTACACCTATGAACACAGTGTCATCACCAAGCTCTTTTGATTGTGCCATCTATTTCTGGTCAGGATCCTGATGGATGCAAAATCTTTCTAAGAAATTCTAACATGCTACTCTTCTGGGGAATTTGGTGTTAGAGATCACTAATAAATGTAAATCTAAGAAGAAAAATATCCCAAAAGGCAAGGTGGCTGTGGCAGTTTGATATTATCGATGAATTCCAAAAAGAAATATTGTTTATGTTTGTAAACTGGTCTGCTCCTCTGGGCATGATCCCCTTTGATTGTATTAAATCAGAGGTTTCACTTTTACTTGATTAAATTAAGATTAGGGTTTTGATTCAGTCACATTAGTAGGACATTGAGTCCCCGCCCCCTTGGTGGGCGGAAACTCACACAGAAAATGACACAGCAGAGGAGAGAGCTGAATTTTGACACTGAAGCCCTGGGGAAAGGAGCCGAGTCAATCGCCTATAGTTTACAACTGGCCTTGTGGAGAGAGCAGAGCAGCTGAGCCTGGAAAGAGATGAGCCCTGGGAAGAGAGACGAAACTTATGCCAGCCTACAGCTGAGATGGAAGAAGCTGGGACCATCGAGCTTTAAGAGAAAGAAGAAGGCTGAACCCTCACAGAGACCAGTAGCCATCTTGCTCCAACACGTGGCAACAGACTTTGGCGAGGGAAGTAACTTACTCTTTATGGCCTTGTGACCGTAAGCGTCTACCCTAAATAAATACCCTTTATAAAAGCCAACAGAGTTCTGGTACTTTGCATCAGCATCCCTTTGACTGACTAATATAGTGATCTAAAGAAGTTTCTAGTTATTTTTCTAGGAGCCAAGGCCATGTCCATTCCATTATCCACCTGTTCTCCCAGCAGAAGTGCCAGTCTGGATTTTCTCCTCAGGGGAGTTGAAAATATTCATGCTTGTTCATCACATGTGCTTTCTCTATTAAACCAGCATCTTTGGGCACCACACAAATCACCACCATTCAACAGCACCAGCAAATACATGCTTTCTAGCTATGTATTCTCATGTCAGTTCATGTCAACCACTGCCATCCTCTTCAATGGCTATTGTGTTCGATCAAAATGAAGTTTAAATTCTAGCTTACCAGATCGTGTGCAGGTCAGTTCCCTAGTTGCTTAATGCGCATCTATTATGCACTGAATTCTGAAGAAACAAAGATAAATAAGAGGTTTTTCTTCCTTGGGGGTGCTTATAGTCCAGAAGGGGATAGGGGTGGGGGGACAATAAACAAATGTTAATCATCAGTGAAATAAAAGTGTATTAGATCCATCTGAGATGTAAGGATAATTAGTCACCCTGATTTAGAGAATCACACAAATAGAACCAAAAATATTCAAAGATATAATAGCATAGAACTTCCTTTAAACAAAGAAAGAACTAACTCTGTAGTTCACAAGAATATGCTGTGTTCCAGGAATACTGATGGAGGATGATTGGCACTAAGACTTTCCCTGGTCAAATTTTGAGACTTCAAGAGAAAAGAAAGATTTTTTTCACTCAGACAGCAATATCAAGGCATTGGTGAAAGAGAAGCCAATCCAATGAGGAACATTCATGGCCCGCAGATGACTGGGAAAAGGGAAATCTAGACTTCTGAGGAAAAGAAAGTGTGACCCAAGTATATCTTACCCAATCAAGTTATCATGTAAAGATAAAGGCCATAAGAAATCTTTTCAAAAACATAAAGTATGAACAAAATATAGCACCCTGGTTCTTTTTGAAAAATTAAATAAATACAACTTCTCAATGATGAAATGCAGCCAGCCGAGAAGTAAATCATAAGAAATTAGTATAACATTCAGTACCACGAAACAGTGGAACAATGTGTAAAAAGTTCTGAAGGAAAGGAAGAATTTTGTACCCAGCTATGTAGTATTTCAATTAAGAAGGTATGAAGGTAGCAGTCAACCTCAAGCATGCATGAACTCAGGGAAAACAACTCTGTGAAGCAGTCTTGATAAAAAGAGCATGCTTGATGAAATATCGCCAAATACTTCTTCTTTTTTAAAGATTTATTATTTTATTTATTTGTTTATTACCCCCTTGCTGCTTGTGCTCTCTGTGGCCATTTGCTGTGCACCTTTCTGCACCTGCCTGTCCCCCTTTTTGCGTCATCTTGCTGCATCAGCTCACCACGCCGTGCAGGCTGGCCCGCCTTCACCAGGAAGCCCCAGGAATCGAACCCCAGGGCCTTCCATATGGTAAACGGAGCCCAACCAATTGAGCCACAGCTGCCTCCCGCCAAATACTTCTTTATACTCTTATAGCTTATTCCGTTATCACTGCCTAGGCCCAATTCTCAGATGTAGAAGTTTTCAGACCTTATCGGCTTCCTTTCCCAAACACTCCTCTTCCCCAGAAAACATGTTGTGGAATCCTTTCTTCATGGTTAAGTTCAGGTGCCAACTTGGCTTGGTTATGGAGACCAATTGTTTGGTTAAGCAAGCACTGGCCTGATTGCTACCATGAGGATAGTTCATGTATTTATTTATTTATTTATTTTTAAAGATTTTATTTATTTATTCATTTATCCTCCCCTTGCTGCTTGTGCTCGCTGGGTCAGCTAACCACGCCGTGCGGGCGGGCTTGCCTTCACCAGGAGGCCCCGGGAACCGAACCCGGGGCCTCCCATATGGTAAACGGGAGCCCCACTGATTGAGCCATAGCCGCTTCCCTATGTATTTAGATCATTAACCAGTTGATTGTATCTATGGCTGATTACATCTATATTCAACAGAGGAGATTGCCTTCAGCAATGAGAGAAGTCTCGTCTAGTCAGTTGAAGCCCTTAAAGGGAGAACTGATTATTTCAGCTATCGGAAAGAAGAATTTCTATCTCTACTTCAGTCAGCCAGCTTCTCCTAAGGAATTCATTGAAACTTCCACCAGAGTTCCCAACTTGCAGCCTGCACTGTGGAATTTTGGCTTGCCAATCCCTGTGGTCGTGTGAGCCAATTCTTTAATAAATCTTATATATATATATATCCTGTCAGTTCTGCTTCCCTGGAGAACCCTGACTCTCCCTATGAACATGGGAGTTCCTCTTTCTTTGAACCTTCCATGGGTACCAACAATCTAGATGAACTTCTCTTTCTGCCCAAGTAGACTGAGTCTCAGGACTTCTGTGAGGCATTTGAAGGGGGTATAGCTAAATTGAAGAACCTAGTTTCCCCTGGAGACTCAGTGGAGGATGGACAGGAACGCCAGCCACTCCTCACACCACACATCAGAGGAGATCCAATCTCCTCAAAATCTCTGCATCCTTCCCTCAACTTTGCTGCTGCTGTAGGATCTGTATGCATTCCAGATTTTCACTAGTAGCAATTTGTGATGGCCAGTTTTATGTGTCAATTTGGCTAGGCTTATAGTCCCCAGTTACTCAAACAAACACTAATCCAGGTGTTGCAAGATATTTTTTGTAGGTGTGATTAACTTTCAGAATCAGTGGACTTTAGGTAAAGGAGATTATCCTAGTTAATCAGGGTGAAACTGATTCAACTAGTTGAAAGGCCTTAAGAGCAGAACTGAGGTTTTCAGGAAGAAGAAATCTTGCCTATGGACCGCTGCTTTGGCACATGTCAGTGAGTTCCAGCCTGCCCTTCCTGGCAGCCTGCCCTACAGATTTTGGTCTTGCCTAGTCAGCCTCCACAATCAAGGAAGCCAATTCCTCGCAATGAATCCCTTAATATATATCTCCTACAACTTCTGTTTCTTTGATTGAACTCTGATTACACACCAATAGGTTTTTTGCTTTTTCTGACTTTTTGAGTTCACCATGTGCCAAGGGTAAGTGCTTGGATGGCCAGGGCACAGGCTTGGGGACATCTGGGCCACATCCCATTATGGGAATCTCACACAGGAAGTACTTGCATATATTCTAAAGATTTACCCTCTTTCTTCCCCTTTTCCTCCCCCATGGAATAAAATACCTCCCAGTTGCAGCGCTGACCAGCTTTCCCTTTGCTCCAACTTGACTGTTCTCCCTGTCCTTGGCAGCCTTGGGAAAGAGGAGCCAATGGGAGGCTTTGGTGGGTATCATTCATTTGTTTATTTGAGACTTAAGCTCAAAAAGCCAGATCCAATCTTCAGAAGCTTATCTTTATGGTTTCCATTTTATTGAATCTCATTTTGCTAATTCCTCATGATTCCACACTCGCTATTAGCCATAATGGGTTCTTTATTGGTTTACCCCTAATAATATGTTAATTGATAGTTCTTATTGCTTTAAAACCTGAGCTTGCCCACATTGAGAAGCCCAAACAATTGAGCTATTACTAATAAGGCTCGGATATGGGGAGATTTGTGTGACTCCAAATTTGGCAGGGGAGAAGGGAGGGTATGCTTTAGGCAGCAACGTTTCAACAGGACTATGCTCCTTCGCCAGTTTATAGACTCATTGCTCGAGCGACTAGTGGTGGGTAGGAAAGGCATATAGGCAACTTCAGCGTGAAGCTGCCTTGAAAAGCCCCTTCTCGCCCGGGGTTGCTGTGGGGACTCACTGAATTCACTGAAGACGTAGAGCACCAGGACAACCTGTTCAGCTATTTGTAAACCAAGCAGAAGCCTAGGAAACATCCTGCTCACAAGGAAAACCACTGATCTGAAGAGGCTTGGAGTGGGGCTTGAGCCTCAACAAGCCCGGAAGGGCCTTCTTAAACTGACACAATAAATTACTTCAAAGCCGATGACAGCCCCACAGATTACCCACAGCCCCACAAAGGAGGGGACGCTCTGGTCCCCTTCACGAAAACATAGATAAAAATTGTGTTCTTCTCCTCTAATGAGGCAAGCTCAGATATAAGTCAATAGAGCAATTCATTAACAAATCTAATGAAATCCCCTGGGTTGCCAGCGAGATGGCAATGAAAGTCTCCTTGGGCAGATTGTCCATATGCTGAGGGTCAGATTGCTGAGTGGTTTCCTCTGGCCTATTCACGGCCCACATATGCCAGTTAAGGTCACTGTTATCAGACACTTTCTCTGTGCACAAAACAAAATTTCCATATGGCCCATGGAAATGGCCTGGCCTGGCTCCTGGGCAGCTTCCCACGGCTCTCCCTTTGTGCGGCGCTGGTTAGAAGTGTAAAAGAGGGTGTGAGGGGTTACCTCGTCACTCAATTGCTCTCCCTGCTTTGTGCGTCAGTCCAATTTAGGGGAAATCTGCATCACTTTTTCCCCTGTCTTTCAGGCACAAATGCTCATGCCAGTCTATTAGAACGTGATGGAAGTACTGATCGCAGCCTCTGCATTTAAATCCTTTTGAAACCGCCGTGACCTGCCGGAGAGCGTTCCGAGGGGAAGGGCCCTCTCAAGGGCCTTTCAAATCCACATAAATAAAGGCCCTCCCTGGCTTAAAGTGGCCCCTCACATTGAGCCCCACAGAGCCCCCTCGAAAAAAGCTCAACACGATTGTCATGGATATTACATGACAGTAACAAGACCAGGCCAGGAAAGACAAGGCTCTGCACTGCACAAAACTGGACAGGGCTTTCTGCATGATGTGGGCCCAGGATCGCTGACAGCCCAGTAAATAGGCTGTTTAACCCTTTGAAAGTGAATAAAGAGGGTGTAGACAAATGCTTTCTGATGGAGTTTGTGCATGTTATGGTCAGCAAAGTACACACCCTCAAGGGCTCTGGGGACTTGGGAGGGGAGGAGGGGGCTGGCTGAGGAGAGCGGGAGGCTCCATTCTGTCCCCGCAGTCAGAAGCCTCCGAAGAATTTCTTACAGAGTTGACGGAGGGAGGCAGGGTCAGAAAGACCAGATCTGGGTGTGCAGGTGACAAAGTGTTTGGATCAGCACCAGGGATGCCCTTAGCAGTGTCCCCGGCCTCCGTGGCTTTAACTTCAGGCGCTCGGGGAAGTTTGGGGAACCGTCACAGAGGCTCGTGTCACCCGCACCTTCGTGGCTTTCCCTTCATGTGTTCCTGAGAGCATGATGGAAACAATTCTGACGGCGGCAGAGGTCCTGCTATACAGTGGAGAGCCGTCACTTCATTTAATGACCATAACCTCTCTGCAGAGCAGAAATTTCTAACCCCATTTTACTGGTGGGGAAACTGAGGGTCTGAGTGGTTAAGCAACTGGCAAGAGATTCACAGCTGGTGAGTGGTCAACCGGGACTTAGAACGGGAGCAGGTTAACAGGCAGAGTCCAGACTCTGCTCTCCTGCCTCCAGTCCCCGCCTTCCCATTGTCTTGAAAAAGGGAAGTCCCCATTCAGTCTTCCCAGTGATTTAATGTGAGAATGCATCTCTCCCCGACTCCTCTTTCCCGCATCTCTCAACCTGATTTGGAGGGAAAATATATTTCTATTGACCTAAGAAGCCAAAAAAAACAGGGGAATGAAAACTGCCTCCCAGAAATTTAAAATTATGCATATTGCCTCCAATTTCATAAGCTGTTTAGGTTACCACTGAAATGATTCCCCTGTGACCCACAATTCCTAAGACTTGGCAGCCGTGGAGTTTCCATAAATCCAAATTCTACTCTTTCTAACCTCTGACTGTACTTTCACTGGGAAGGGCCCTTTTAATTCATTTAACTCATTTTAATTGTCTTTGGGGGGGACAAGAGCTTTCCTTGGCCAGCTTTGCTGGTGGGGGAAGCTGCTTGCCAGAGTGCGTGCTGCCATTCACCCAGACCTCTCATGAAAATGCATGCCGGGCTTCACCACCCTTTGGTAATTGTAATATTTCTTCCTTACTGTTTATGTCAGAGAGTCATTACTGGGACAGGCTGACACGTCTGGCATGTGTGGCATCGACACACATTAGGTGGTCCTTCGATAATTTTTACACAAAGTTTAGGCGGCAAAGCATGAGCCCAACCCTGTTCTAAGCAGCAGAAATAAAAAGGGAATACAGCTTCCCATTTGGACTTCTTGCACATTTCATGGCCCTATTTGTGTGGTGTCTCTTTCCCCACCTCTAGATTACAGAGCCTCACATATGTACTCGCCACCCTTGCTTCCCACTCACTGCTCACCTAGAGTATGGGGTCAATGACGTTTGGGTATCTCTTTGAATGTTCATATCAAACTTATGAAGCTAGTTCTATTGTTATTTAATAATAATAGAGAAAAAAGTCCTGAAGTCCAGAAAGGTTAAGCAACCTGACCAGAATTAAACAGCTCAAAACCTGAATTCAAGGCCCAGTCTGGCTTTCATAGTAGAAACACCCAGCACAGTCAAGAGTCTGCAGTTACTTGTCCCATTTCAGTGGGCACTTAGGTGCAATGCTAATTTTGGCATTGATTTTATCCCATCTTTTATCCTATCCAGAGAATCTTGCAACTCACTCGCTGGTCCCCCACCCCCACCCCTTTTCATCTCTGCTGCCCCTACAGTGGCTTCTGACAGTCTGGGCTTTCCTTTAAGGCCAGATCAATCCATGCTCAGAAATGTCTCATAATTGCTTGTGTTTTACTGCTGAGAAATAAATGAGCATTTTCCATAACCTGATTTAATAGCACCGACTTTGACCGCAAGAGGTAGCAAATCAATGGCTGCAGAAGGAAAAGGAGAATTTTTTAAATAACTTAACACTTTAGCTACATGATCTCTAAGTTATTACAAATTATAAGGTTAAGACCTCTTAGACAAATCCTAGCTGCTTAAAAATTTAAAACTCTAGGGTAAAACACTGAAGTACTAATGAGCTTCAGGCTACTAAATACCAGCCTCTACAGGGAGAAGTCTTGTTTTATGTGAGAGCGTATTAGTGCATAAAAGCCAGACTACGAAATGTTTAAGAAAGAACCGTATTGGGGAGAGCAGGGAGACAGGCGGCAGGTATGGGATGGCGGTTCGGCAAGATGAAAAAAGCAATGGTGGTGGCTTAGAACATTCGGGATGAGAATAGCTGGTTCTCTGATTGAAAACTGCAAGACCCAAGATTCTTCCGAATGCTTCAATATGTCAATGCACCCAGCATCGGGTTTTCCATAGTACGTCCCTTTACTCTCTGAGGAGAAGAAAGAAAAGCATTTTATGAACTGAGGTGCCTTCACACCAGGGTTGGAGAACGTGTGTGTGTGCGATGTGTACATGTGTGTATGTGCATGTGTGTGTGTACAGAAACCTTTCATGAGGAATTGGGATTAAAATCTCTAAGAAAATATAGCAGGCAGAAGCGACTCGCAATATTTATTTTCCCAATGGAAATGTAAACAGTGGCAGGAGAAGATGAAAATATTTACAGAACAAACTGACCCGACCCAATTAAATGCTCCAAGAAATGCCTGCCTCACAAAGAACAGCAGGAGCTGGCGGGCTTCATTTCATATGCAATGGCATGTGTCACACACGCCATAGCTCCCCTCTCCAAGACCCTCTAAGTTAAATGCCCCTCTGGCTCATCACCAAAGCACACCATCAGAGAGAGCCCACAGCTCACAGAGGCCGATAAGGACCTGGTGAAGTTCATACTCAAGTTCAAAGGCTTTGCTGGTATACCAGATGACAATTCTCAGGTTATTTCCATTTCCTGCCTCTCACACGTTGAAATCCCTGCCTCTTCAACCTAATCTATTATTCTCAATTTCACTCCCACACTCCTAGTTCACGGACAGCCCACAGTGACACCCCTCGCATGGCCCCAGGTTTCCCTCCCGACTGTCAGTGTCCCAACCAGGGCTGACAATAAATCCCCAAGTGACCTCATTTTAATTAATGATGTTAAAATGGCCTGTTTGGAGGGAGCTTCTGTTTGCTCAACACAAACCTCCTGCTATCCAGCCAGCTCTGGTCTGTGTTCCACATTTAAAATTAAATTATGCTTGGGATAATATTGTCTTGAGCTCACAGTTGCTGACATGGATATTGACAAAGACTTAGCCAGTATTTTAATAAGAAAACAAAACACGGGAAAAGACTCCAGAGTTTCCAGGTGGATCATTAAGAAGCCGCCTAGGAGGCCAGAGGCTGGCAGTGCCTGCATCACAGTTCGTCATACAACTTAAACTTCTTTTGACATCTAGTTATGTCCAAGTGTGACTGATCACCTAGGGGTTGGAGCTCCTGAGAGGGAAAAGTTCACTGACAGACAGCGGCGCACGAAGCAGCTCTTAAATGAGAATCAAGAGAGAGTAGCACCCGGGCGTCCTGACAGTCTGCAGCTGCTATCTGGTGGCGTCTCACTAAGGCAGCCCTGTTCTGGTGAGTTCTATTAGCATCTGCACGCTTCTGTCTCATTATCACACATCTGCCCACCTTTATTTCAGGAACGCTGCCTCTTGTGTGACAGCTCAGGCATTGTCAGGGGCTGGGTACTGTGGAAGCAGGGTACAGCAGGCTCACCGTGTTTGCTTTTATTTTCTAAAGACTAGTGTACAGTATGACAGGACCTTGCCACGGAGGCAAAGGAGATAATTAACATATTGGGCCACTCCTAAACAAAGCTGAGGCGCTGATTCCAGTAAAACCACCACTGGCCGAGCCGATTGTTTGTGGGGCTGGCAGATCAAAGCTGGTGGAGCTCTTTGCCCATCCCCGTAGCAGGAAGCCACGGGCCAAAGATGAGCTTAACTTCTTGACATATCAAATTAAAAAAAAAAGAAAGCAAGAAAGTTACGCTTCAATTTCGATCAATGTATCTCAGCTTTGGGATTTTCTCGGCCATGTCGGCTGCATTCAAACACAGCCCCTGCTGCCGGAGGAGGGAGTGGGAGCCCCTACTTGCTCTCAGTTTCCTCCCATCATTAAAACAACAGGCTAATGTGGCTCCACTTTATGTAAACAGCAGTCTCCCCTATCTACCTGGATCTCAGGGCCCTGGCAGCTGTGCCTGCCTCCCCAGGATCTGAAAAGGGGAGGGGGTGGTTCTGCCCTGCCAACCTAGCAGCTAGGGGGGGCTTTGAGGTTCTTTGCTCACTTCCCATTGCCCAAGGAGCTGGGTTGTCCCCATCCCTTGCCTATTGCCTCTTCCTGCCTGGGGGTGGGGTGGGGGAGATGGGGAGGGGACAGGTTGGAAGGACCCTCTGCATTCAGATAAGTCTGAAGGGCTTTGAGCATTCCTGAGTTGGGTTCTAGATGGAGACTGTGGCCCTCGGCATGGGAAAGATAACGGGATCAAACATCCTCCCCAAGGAGGGAGGGGAAGCCTAGTCCCCTGCTGCCCAGAAAGCCCTTCTGTACCCTGCTAACACACAGGAAACAGTAGAATTTGGCAGGGAGGGCAAAAGGTGCCCATGAGAATCAAACCCCAAGGGACCCCAAACGGACCCTCTAATGGCATCACCGATGCGCCCCCAGCAGCCTAAGGAGCCTCAGCGCAGTTGCATTTAGAGCCATTTTGGAAACTCCTGGCTCCCCTCCCGGGCAATCATGGCTTTCATCCCTCTGATATTTCTTTGTTCTCCTGCTCGCTGAGGGTTTGTATGGGTTAATGGAAAAATTACTGCTATTTTGCAACAATGCAATCAAAGTCAGTTCAGCAAACCCTGATAAAGTGAGAATAGCTTATTCAGATTGAGCTGGCAGGCCTGAACTCACAATTGCAAAGTTTGAATACAAAATAAGATATTCCTTTTTTTTAAAAAAAAAGACAGGATCCGTTGTCATTCATGCTAAAAAGGCATTACAGACTGTCGACACTGTACAGAAAAATAGGAGATGTTGACCTTTTTATTATAGACTTTTCTCTACTGTTGCCCTTCTTTCAACTGCACACCGCCCCCCCTCCCCCGGCTCCCCCCCCCCCCCCCCCGCACTCACACACACATTCTCTTCAGCTGTATGTTATCTCAAATAATTACCCTCGCTTCTGGCTGTCCCTGGTGACTTCTGCTGCTAAAAAAGCTACTCATTGTCGGAGACTGAAGAGGGATTTCAAACCTGCTTCTTGTGGCCGGGCAACGGCTCTTAATTAACCACTCAGGTATTGTGGAAGCTCCCAGCCCAGCTCCCATCCATATGGCTGGAACATGTCTGCAGTGATAATCACGGAAGGAAATATTGTATCAAAAAAAGAGCTCGCACAACCGAAAGCTTGTGCAAATTATTTTTAATGATTCTTCTCTGGTGAGTCGGCTTATTTGTTATTTCAAACAGAGGGAGAGGAAGGTATTTGTCCTTGACCCCCATCCCGACAGCCCATGCCCCCGTGTCCCCCCCACCCTATATCTGACCCTAAGTCCCATCATAAAGAGTAGGCTGCAGGTAGCAAGGCCCCGGAAAGCTTTTCTCACTATGATTTTCATAAGCTTTTGTTTCTATTGGGTGTCTCGCTGCTCTCAAACACACACAGGCGCATGCACAGAATTTCCAGCAGGCAAGTGATTTTAAATAACTCAAGGAGTGAGTGTTTGGCAGTACCTCACATAGCCATGCCTCTTGTATTTCTTGCTTTAAATAATCTGGGGTGGGGGGAGGATTGGAGGTGGTGAAGTTTATAAACCTAATTAAAAATGAAGTTGCATTTACATATTAAAAACCACCATCCACCAGCCTACGATGTCACCAGACATTATGTACGATTTTACTTTGCGACAGAAACCATTACATTTAAAAATTCATTACAGCAAGGTTAGTTAGACACATGATGGATGCAGCTTTAATCCTGCCATATATTATTACAGTTAAAATGTAAATGATGAAAAATATTTTGTGCTTATCAGCATTTATGTGGAAATGTGTTTTACAGTGATATATGGTGTTATATTTCTATTATTGTGATGAAAAGAAAGCAATACAAAAAGATGAAGTGTTTATTAAAACATGGTTACTTGTGATAACATATTCCTGTTGTACATGACTTTAAACATATTCACTGAGGGCATTTGTCCAAAACAACTGTGAAATGTGTTTGCTGTGCGAATCGAGCTAAGGTTTTTCTTCTGATTACAGCTCTTTTTAATAGACTAATATTAATTCAAAATCATGTAGAATGCTCTGAATTTGGCAGCCCTGTTTCCTTTCTGACATGGTTAAAAATGCACCTGTGTGTGTGTGTGTGTGTGTGTGTTTAAAGACGCAGTCTATGGTTATAAAAGGAGGGCTTGTGTATTTACTTTATACAATCATCCAGAGGGAAGCAGGCTGCCCAATTAAATGATGTTTCCAAAATGGTGTTGTTGAGGACACAATAAAATCCTATTAGAGTTATTAACATAATGGAAAAGAAATATCAAACTTCACTTTCCAATCAGATGAGCATAAAACAATGAAAGGGCGGTGGCTGGGCCCGTTCCTGGTCCCACCGGGGCACAGGAGTCATTGAGCTGTGGAAGAGCTGATGAGCCAGGTGCACTCAAACCCCAGCTCCTGGGCCCGACAGGAAAGTTACCTCCTAATCTCCTTTGCCAAGTTCACTCACAATGTGGTTCCTGCCTCCTGCTCCCCTCCCCTTTTCTTGCCAGCTCCAGAACAATGGTTCATCCAACTGCAAAATGAAATACTCCACAAAAAGAAAATAAACCCTCATGAGCAATCAAAAAAAAAAAAAGAAAAGAAAAGAAAATTTATTACTAAACTCTATTTAAAGAAAAGGAACAAAAGGCCTTCATACCGACATTCTCTGCTCTATTTAAGAAAGGCCGTTTAATATGTCACCCACATGTCCCCGTAACCTTTAGCGTTTGCATATGTAATAATGTTTACCCACGTACATAGGAAGGTACCTGTTAAAGATGGGAGGTCCACGTTCCGCCTCCTGTTGATGACAAATCATGTAATAGATTTGGAATTGACCAGTCTTGAAAGTCAGTTCTACCTCTCCCTCCTCTCACTCAGCTCCCCAAGTGTCCCCAGAGTGAAGGCAACACAGCTTTAATGCAGATCTCTATCAGATCCCACCCCCCACCCCCGCTTTTGTTCTTCTTCTTCTTCTCGCATCTCCTCTGGCTGTGGACCTTAGCACTGTAAAGTTTAGCACCCTTCGGGCCACCTTCAGCACAGGAAACAAGGAAAGGGCAAGCCAAGGAAAATACGGGCCCCTGGATTTCCTATCTCAGCACTCTCCCTAGCTCAGCTCCCGGGCTGCCTGGAGTTGTTATCTTTAGGAAGTCCAAGGTGGGGGAGAAGGAAAGCTTATCTGGCTCCCATCCTAGTTATAAGACAAGAAACTCCTGCCTGTACACCTTGGGAACATTGTCACAGAGGGGTCACATCCGCTCAGATTCAACACCAGTGACTGAACGTAGGTTCTTGACCTGCACTGTCCTCCACCTCCCTTTGTTTGAGGCACAAAACCGACCCAGCTGATTTCCTTCACAGCGCAGGTTGCAGGGTTTGTGAGAAGGTCTCACAGTTCAATTAAGAAGGGGAAGGGCCCCAGCACCCTCTACAAGGCATGGACTTTTTCTTGCTTTTCTCTTCCTTGGCTTTTTTTAACACAAAGTAACAGGGGCTCTTGAAACAACTCCTCTAAAGCACACCCCTTCATCCATTTTCCTGCTTAAAGAATTTCCCCAAGCCGGGATCTGAGAAGCTGTGGACTGACCTGAGGTTGCCCTATTAAATGTATTTATTTCTTGGAGCTGAAGAATATTTGCTGAAAGCTGGATTATCACTTGGTAGACCACCAGCAGCTGTTGAAAACCAGGGCATAAAAGCTTGTTTATGTCTTTAATGGCCCACTTAATGATGAAGCAAGTATGTTATTCATAATAAAATGCCAAGGAATAATCTTAATACCCCAATGCATGGCGCTAGTGAATTAAGAAACATCTGCTGTGTCATAAAAGAACGTTTTATTTGGGGTCTACATTAAAAACATGATTCTGTGGAGTTCTACTGATTTATATTGTACACAACAAATTATGATGTCTTGAAGTAATTATACCTTACAATTAAACCTACAAGGGCCACTGTTGGATTAAAAAAAAAAAAAAAATCCTACCCGGTCTTTACCGCTCGAGGTCATTTAAGCATAGACTATGTCCTTGTCTCTTTCTCCTCCACCAAGGCAATGTTTAAAAATCTTTTGGCATTTGTGCCTCTCTAGGAAGATATCAATAAGTTTAACGGTATTCCTGAAATCACCACTGCAGAATGAAATGGCCACTTGAATTCACAGACAAAAGTGTAAAAATAATTCCTTTCTGCCTGTCTCTTGTCTGACTCTGACCAGGAGCGTCTTTTAATGTTATGTGAGGGAGAAAGCTTCAGAACCTGGTCTGGTTGCGGGCAAAGAGAATGGCAACCCCCTGCCCCCAAAAGGCTTAGGGGTTGCGAGTGGGGTAAGTGTGCCCCCAGAGGGAGAAATGAGAGGAGTCTGGGGACACAGTGGCCCTAGAGATGTCCCTGGACGGGGGAAGGTGCTGAAGGACAGGGTGTGGTTAGCCCAATCCCAGGCCTCATCCCCTACTCCAGATGGCGTCTGTCTCCACGCACCCACTATCAAACCAGGAAGCCGCGTGTCACCACCTTCATGAGTGCGGGGACATGTCTATTGCTTCCTGGAGCTAGTCCTCAGAAAGGCACATGTAGCAGCAGAAGAGACAAGTTATTTTAAAAAGCTGGCTGCAGGGCAAGCTGGTTGTTCAAGGGCAGCGGCTCTTGACCTGGGCAGCTGGGGGTGGGGGTCGGGGGTTGACCTGGAGGGAATGAAAAGAATACCCAGGCCAGACCCCACCCACGGGGAGTAGGGTTTAATTGACCTGGGATGCGCCCCCACCCCTCCCCCACCATTGGTATTTTTCTAGAAGTTCCCCAGATGATTCTCAGGTGCAGCCGAGTTTGAAAACGATTCCTTTAGGGAGACGAAGCCATCTTTTTTCAATGCTGGATGACCCTGTTGTTCAGCAAACCCCTCTGTGAGCATTTTTGTTTGTTTGTTGTTAGGCTACGTTTGCTGTTTACCAGGGCCAGTGAGAAAAGAGAGAGGGGAGAGCTACAGGGCTCTGCATTGATAAAGAAGGACGTTTTGGAATCCCCTGTGTGAGGCATGATCTGTATGGCAAGGAGTAGCCTGCAAATTTCTAGAAAGAGCAACATCTGCCTCTCCATTTGAAGGTGACTATTTTTTGCCTGGTGGTGGAGTGAACTCCTACCACCTTTCGACCCTGGCAAGAGGGACCCCTGCCCTGGGTGCTACGTTATAGAGGACCCCACTCCGGTCCTTCTTTGCCTGAGGCCCCTCCTTATGGGTGAGGAGGTGGTGGTACCCACCTGAGCCTGCAATCTCTCCTCTGGAAAGATCCAGGTAGTAAATATTTCAGGCTTTCCTGGCCAAAGGGTCTCTGTCACAGCTCCTCAACTCTGCCAAGTAGGACAAAGGAAGCCAAAGACAGTATATAAATGAATGAGTTGGGTTCTAGCAAGACTATTTATGGGCAATGAAATTTGAATTTCATGTCATTTTCACATATCATGAAATAATATTCTTCTTAATTTTTTCCAGTCATTTAAAAATGTGAAAAACATTCCTAGCTTGGCAGGCTGTACAAAAACAGGTGGTAGGCCAGATTTGCCCCAGGCCACCCTTGGCCAACCACTGGTCCAGACCCTGCTCATGGTACCTGGGACCCTAGAATCTCCCATCCAAATCACCCAAGGTCGGACTCCAGGGCTGCTCAGACCTCAGCCCCGAAGGCCAATGGCATCACCAGAGTGCATGTCCCTAGACCCAGGGTAGATGGGTGGGAAACGGGGTGTGTGTGTGTGTGTGTGAACAGAAACTGATGTGTGGGTCCACACACATGCCCCTGCACCCAGCAGTATGGGACAGAAGTGGGGGCAATGAGAGAAAGGATGTGAACCACAGGCCTAACTCTGAGGAGTCCAGGAATTCTGAGTTCAAAGCTGGCCTTCCAGGTAGTTGTGAAGCTCTATTTGTCAAGGCAGGATAGGAGAATGTTCTAGAACATCTTGTTATTTGAAATAGTCAAGACTTCTGAATCCCTAGACATCTGGTAAGTGGGCCTCCATTTGTGACTCGGGGCCCTGCAAATGTTAAGGGTGGCTGTGCCCCCCATTATTCTGAAACTTTCAGTAGGTCTGCTTCTCACAGCACACGGGAGTGATGGCACTTGGAGGATGGTAGAAAAGGTGCTGAGCAGGTAGGCAGACACGGTGGAGGGTGGCCAATTGGGAACTAGGCTAGGCACAGGATTCAGAGTGAGAACAAATGGGAAGGACCTCAGGAATTCTTGAGTTTCTTGGCTAGAGGCTGGCCTTCCCTCTGTGGGTGGCAGCTTAAGCCTTTTTATTTGGATATTAAAAAGAAAAGGGGACCCTCAAAGGATCTGGACATACTCAGGGTCACGTGAGGATCTCCTGATCTCTCAGCTTGCCCCAATCTGAGGCTCCTCCTATTAAATAGCCTTTAAGTCAGGTATAGACAAAATTAGAGGTTCCACTTCTGCCAGCACTACCACTCACCTCTCCTTCTGGACCTGTTTCAACTCTTTCTGCCTAGTTCCTCTTTTAATTCTTTAAGTGCAATTAAAACCTCTGTCCAACCGCCAGCCCTTGGCCAGATGGAAGCTGGTATCCAAGAGGGAAGACATTCGTGTAAAATTGCACCAGCGTCAGGTCCTAGCTGCATGGAGTGAAATGCTATGTGGACCAGACCCACCCTCTCCCTCTTTAGGGACCCCAAAAGCCCCTCCCTGAAACTGGTTCCAATTCCCACACTGCTTCTCCTATCTGGAAGAAAACAGACAGGAGTGGAACTTTTATGACAAACAGCAAAGCAATAAATTCATGAAGACATTTCTATAATGTATATGAATTTGATGAGCCCTTGCACTATCTGAGCAGTCATCTATAAAAAATATTTCCTCAAATAGTGGCATCTCTAAGGCATGAGTATGGAAACATCCCAGTGACACCCCTCGGTCATCCCGCTACCAGAGTCAGCATAAATTTGCAGAAGCCTATGACGGAAAGGAGCTGAGCAGGTCCATGTTCACAGAAGCGTGTCTCCTTCCCAGCTAAGTACATTGCCAGCACGAGATGGGCTTAATAATAATAACAACAACAACAATAACGAAAGCAAGAAAGCAAACAAATAGGATTTCCATGGCCATGCATGGCCCATGGGATCAAACACCTGTAGCTTGCACCTGTCCTGATCTGGCCCAACTCTACTTTTGTAGCTCTGTCTCTCTCTCTCTCTCCCTTTCTCCCTCCCTCCCTCCCTCCCCCCATATGCTTTCCCTTAGCTATACTCACTCACTCACTCACAGTTTCCCAGGAAAGCCTGATATTTTCCAGGCTCCATCCCTTTGTTCACACTTTTCCTTCCACTTAGAATTCCTTTTGTTTTCAGCTTCATCTTTCAGAATCTTTAGGGCCCTGTTCAATGCTCACTTCTCCATCAAGCTAGGATTTCATCTCCTCTTCCTTTGTTTGAACCTCAGATTCATCACTTTATCACCTGCCTTGGGTCTTGTGGTTAAGTTGGTAACTATCACAGTAATCGCACCTGTCTGACCTTGGAGAGTTGCATGACCTCTTGGAATCTCAGTTTCATCATCTGTCCAATGGGAATGTTAACAGATATGCCTACTTCACATGGTTGTCTGAGGATTCAGGGTTCAGCAAGGTGATAAATACAAAGTACTTAGCATCACATTTGGCTCAGTAAATGGTGGTCACCTTTCTTAGTAGAATTAATATGGATACCTTCAGGGATTCTGACTAGACGATGGGCAACTTCAGAGCAGGGACTGAGCCTGATGTGACACTTAGGTGAGTTACATGGTCAAGCACTTGATAAACAAGCTTTTCTTGAATTTCACCTTATATTCTCAATGGAGCTTACCAGATTGAAAGGGGTGGGCCCTTCCGCTTCAGTGATCCCATTTGCTCTGCTGCCTTCTCCTCCCTGTCCTCTGTCCTCACTCATGCCTTCTACCTCTGACATCCAGGCATTTGCCAGCCTCTGCTGTGGTTTTTGACATATCCAAATGTATTCGTTGGATATGTTTGCATTTCACAGAAAGCCCCAAAATAACAATGGTTTTTTAAAAAGAATGACTCTATGTCTCCCTTGTTTCCAGAAGTCTGGAAGTAGTTAATCCAGAGTGTTCCATGGTATTAGAGACCCAGGCACCTTCTATCCTGTGACCACGATTCCAGAATCATTCACCTCAGGATCAAAGATGGCTCCTGGAGTTCTAGCCGGAAGTAACAGAGGACAAAGAAAATGGCCACTCCCTTTAAGAACGCATCTCAGAAGTTGCAGTCATTGCTGTTTATAATCGGCTGCTATTTATAATTGGCTGGCCAGAACTGAGTCACATGACTATATCTAGCTGCAAGGGAGGCTGAAGAATCTATTCCTTATTTTAGATGGCCAAAGGTCCAGTGAAAAATTGGGATTCTATTTCCCAAAAGAAAAGGGAGGATAGTGATTGGAGACAGGAACTTCTGCCCAATTGTGAAATATCTATGTTATTTCTTTTACTTTAAGCATAGTTCATGTCTATCAAAGTAATACAGGTATATAGTTGAAGTAGTAAAATAGTGCTAAGAGGTTGATAATGGAATTACTGCACACCCCAAACTACCTCTCCAGAAGCATCAATTTTAGTTCTTTTAGCAGTTTCTTCAGGCATTTACCCCCACATTTCTAGCAAATAATATGTTTATACAGCTATCTCTTGATTTGTTGATTTTAGGCTCTTTCTATAGGCTTGAGAGTTTGGTAAATAAGGATTTGACTTTCTCTCTCTCAAACACATGTAACTGGTCTGCTTCCTCTTCCCCCCGATCTTCCCAATATGAGGATATAAAATGTTCTGGTTAAAGCAGTATCCAATGTTTTCACAATTACAGTGGAATAAATATCATTCAATGTTGACTATAGTGTGGTACCATGATTATGTTCTCTTGTTATAAAATGTCTCTTTCTTGGAATAAATAACTAGCTCATTTTTTTCACTTTCTTAGTTTTTTATATCTATCTATAATTCTTCCTATTCCCTCCAAAAGCTTCATAATATAATTATTCATGTATCCAACATATCAGCTAATCTATTGGTCTTTCTGCTCCAATCTGGACTGGCTTCCCTCTGGGACTGGTGTACTCTTAATATTAGCTCAAATAAGAATTCCCTTCACTTCTTTCCTGTTTTAGATTTATTTCCTTGATCCCAAACACCCTTGTTTGATGAAGTACATCCTCTAGTTGCTTCCTGGGAAAGAGCCCATGGGAGGTAAATTTTCACACTTGATAGTTTGGCTGGATATAGAATTCTAGGTTGAAAATCATTTGTCATTTAGTATGTTAAAGACTGTATCTCCTCTCTCCTAGTATTGTTGTAAACAATCTGATTCCATTATTATTCCCAGTCCTTTTGTGTAGCATGATTTTTCTCTTCTCTCAGAAAGCTTTTAGGACCCTTTCAACCCATGTGGAAAAATGGATGTCCTTCAGTTCTGGAAATTTTCCTTAAATTATTTCCTTGGTAATTTCTACTCCTCCATTTTCTGTTCTCTCTGTTCTTTCTTTCTAGAATGACTGTTAGTCATACATCAGACCTCCTGGCCAGATCCTGTAATTTTTCTTATATTTTCTCTCCATCTTTTAGTCTTTTTGTTTTATTTACTGGGAGATTTCTTCAACTGTGCCTTCCAATCCTTAAATTGCAATTATTATTTCTGCACCCGACTTTAAATTTATAGTGTTCTTTCTTGCTTGTTCTTTGATTGAACCATAAAAAGAATAGCATCCTGTTCTTCTTTTATGGATGCACTATATTCTAATCTCTCTGCAAATTTTAATTATAATATTGTGACATTTTCTTCTCTTTCTTGTATTGCCTCTGATCCTTCTGAGTCTCTATACTTCTGAGATCTTATTTGGTCTCTGTCTTTCTTGTTGGAGGTTTTCTTCTTAATTTCTGTGACTCCTTTGCAGTCAGTTTATATTTAAGAATGTGTCACTAAAAATAGTTCATTTGAGGTTCCAAGTGCCTGAAAGAGCTTGTTGACTGGTAGGAAGCTAGGTGGCACACTAGCTGTTTTATGTATTTTTAAGAATTTTCTCTGGTTCCATTTTCTCCAGAGAGGAATTCTCAACCACTCACTTTCAATTTATGGATGCATTCTGGGAACTGGACAAAGAAAGTATTCTAGAGAGCCTCACTGTACAGTGATACAGGCTTCTACTTAACCCACCTAATTTTATTGCAGCACCTCATTCTCACACTGCTAACTTGGTTACCTCTCTTCTGTCAGCTTTTGATTTTAATATATCATGGTTAAGCATTTCAGATGTCTTCTAGTTTCAGTAAAGATTTGAATTATATTTTCGTTTCTTATTTCTCCTGGATATTTGGGAGTGATTCCCACAAAGAGAAGGGAGCAGAAAACTATGCTGTCATCTCAATTCTGGAAAGTCCTATTCTATTGTTTAATATTTGTCTCTGTATTTGATTCATTCTTTTCACTTAAATAGGTTTATTCAAAAAAGAAACTTCCTATCACCATTGCAAATGGAAAACCAGAAAGGAACTATACAAATTTAAAGAACACGAAAGAATGATATTATTAATCCTAGCCAGATACTGTTGCTTGCTGAAGATTCTGGGCGTAGGGTCTGTTCTCTCGTGAAGAGATAGGTTAGTAAGTGTTAGAAAGATGTTAAAGACTTATTAACATCAAATGGAAGCTTTTTCCCTTTGTTGACCAAATAGACCATAAAAAAATCATTGAAAATAGGAATAACTGACCCAGTCTGTAATACAAGGTTATTAAACCTTATCTCTTCCCACCCTAATATCCCTACCCCTACCCCTGCAAATCTTTGCACAGTTGATTTGTTGTCCTTGTTTAGGTTTCAGCTCAAATTTGGTCATCTCAGAGAGGATCTGACTACTCCCACTAAAAGAATCCCTAGTCATACCCCACTATTCTATTTTATTTAATTCATAGCACTTGTTGCCATCTCAAATTACTCTGTTTACTTGTTTATGTTCTGTTCTTTCCACAACCCTGCTAGAATGCAAGCTCCATGAGCACAGGGACTTTGTCCATCCCATTTATCCCAATGCCTAAACCAAAGATTGGCACATAGCAGATGCTCAATTAGTATTTATTCTATGAATGAATAAATACATAAATACAAAAATAAGAAATGGCCCTACTTTGCTATTCAGTTTCAGTCTTTCGCATATTCTCTCTCTCGCTCTGTCTCTCTCTCCCTTCCCTCTTCTTTCCCCTCGACCATCAGGTTTCAACCAACAAACCCTCTCCATGTGATGCGAAGAGAAGCAATTCTTAAATGGCAGCTGAAACTAGCTGAAATGTGCTGATGTCGCTCACACTGCCTCTCATCTCTCCTGAGGGTAGCATCCCACAGGCATAGGCTGGGCAACTAGGCGGAAATGCTTCCATCTTAAAAGAGAGAGTGAGTAAGAGGATTTAAAGGCCCAAAGGAATTTTGGGCTGACATGAGTATAATTAATTTTGTCACGAGACAAAATGGACAGGAAACAAACACCATTAAGAGTCAAGTTTTCATGCTGCCATACCATCAAATCAATTCAGGGAAAACGGTGAACCAATATGTTTTATTTTTACCACAGTTTTTGTTTGTTTGTTTGTTTGTTTGTTTGTTTTTTAATGAAACTAACATGAACAAGTAGAGAGGTCACTTGAAAATTCAGATTTCCAGTTATTTTTACAATAGGGATGACCCAACTACACCGGACCAGCATTCCCAAATGGAAACAACCATAGGAGCTGAATAGCATCCACCCCATCAGCAGGGCATGGGATCTCCAGTTGATGCCAGCCCTGTTAAGCTTTTGAGTCCTGACAGTGGAACCAGAGCTTAAGGACTAGGTCTTACTCCTTTTCACATTCCCAACTTGGCACCAGACACACTGAAGGTGCTCAATAATTATTAAATACTTGGATAAAGTTATTGCCCCTTTTTGTTTTCTTACTTTATAACCAATCTATTGACTCTCATGTGCCTATACCTCTATGAAAATTTTAGATTTCTCAATTTGAATTCCCCTTAAGCAATAAGATATCCCCATAAGTTTGTTTACAATCATCTTCTTCCAGTAATGAAATAGTCATGATTTTTAAAAAAGATTTAAACAATTACTCCGTGTTTCCATAACCAGACTGACAAGAACTTAAATATGCTGGAAGCCATTTCCCACAGCAGAAAGTACTGTGTTTCCTCCCTTAAGAGAAAACATAGAACTTTCTGTAAAATAAGGTAAGTGTCTGTCCTCACCCATAAAACACTGCATTTGGTGGTCAGAGGCTCTCCCAGGCAATGAAGACATCTGGCCAGACAATGGCATTTCCATGGTGATTGCAAGTGGCTCTGGATTTTGTGTGCACTAGGGCAGGCCACCTCCTCTCTAAATGAATAAATAGAAGGTCATATTGACTTGAAGAGGTGGGTAAGAAGGAATAACTGCAGGTGATTACAGTGCTTTTTTGAACATTTGCCAGAGAGACAATGTTCCACCATCCATCTCCAGTAGAATAAGTTCCAACTCTTAAGATCGCGTGCAAATTTATCTAAGGTAATTTTAAAGAACGATGACTTGGCAAACATCAGGAAATGTCAGAGTTTTTCTTTAATTAAACAGTTCTCCTGGAGGTGAATTTGCTCACTGTTCTTCTGAATATTAAGCTGTATCAGGAAGACTTGTTTCTACACTGGTACTTTGTGATTGTAGGGTATGTAATAAGGCATAACAACTAAACTAATAATAGCCAGTGAAGTTATGCAGGTGATGGACCCTTATATATAAATAAGAGCCTGTTAAAAGTAATCCTGTGAATAATTTCATTCTTGCTCAGTTGCCTCTTTGAGTGGGAGAGGAAAGGATGTGGTTATGATTTACCAGGAATTGCACATAACCCAAAGCCCAGCTTATCCCTCCAAAATATGTGCTGAGTAATTGTTCCCAATGTACTATCTAGTACTATTGAGCTTAACTTCCTTACCAAATTCTTTAGGGTTAGTCAAAACCTGGGTTCACCCATGAGAGTGTGGCATTCACATATAACACATATATCTTAAGAAAACAAAATTTTGAAAACCAATGCCCTTTTTCACAGTGGCAAAGCATCATGCCAGTTATCATTTTTTTACATTATCTATTATGTTGTCTGTCTTTATATAAGAATCCATGAAATAAATTCCTCCGAGAATTTAGTATCAGGGAAAAATATTTCTATCCAGATAAACATATATGTCCCTTTGTGATCAGATCATGAGGTGAATCACAAAGATCAGCTTCTTGTCTTTTAACTCTGTCTGCCAGCAAGCTTGGAGTTTCAAATTTATTAACCCCTCACAGTTGAATGTAGTGAAATGAGCACTAAATTAGGAACCTAAAGAGCTGGCTTCAAGACCTCACTTTATCACTTGTAAGTTACATGTGTCTTGATGATTTTACTTAACCTATCTGAGCCTGTTTCCACATCTGTCAAATGATAATAATAGCATCTGCAGACATTTTGGGTTTGGCAGACATTCTAGATTGTTCACCCAACACTCATCTGTCTACTTTTTGTCTTGATAATAGAAGTCTTATATTGTTTGAGCTTCCATTGGTGATGTGCCCAGGAAAGGTAGGCCCAACCTGAGTGAATGAATCATAATTGGTCCAAGCCAAATGTGATAAACCTATTCTCCTTCTCCTTGGATTACTTTAGAGGTAGACTTGTGACCCATTTATGGTGAGTGGGTCATAATTAGAAGACTGCTGGGAATTCCAGGGAAAGATTTTCTCCATGAGAGTTAAGTAGGGAGAAAATCAACTCCATCTCCCTATCCCCAAGCCATCCCTATTTTGGATGAAGTTCTGTGAGGATGTGAGAGCTGGAGCTGTGGCAGCAATCTTGGAACTATTAGGAGAAGCCAAGATATTTGTGGCAAAGCCAACTTCGAAATTAAGGAAATGTTGACTAACCAATCCTGGAAATAGTTGCTCTGGGCTTCTTGTTATATAGGACAACAAGTATCCTTACATTTCAAATCATTGATAGTAGAGTATTCTACTTCTTGAAGCCAAAATTAACTGCTGAAGCTACTTTGAATAATGTACATTGATACATTATGAAAAATTCTATATATAAAATGCTATGATAATTCTTATGTTTATTAGAGGTATATATATTTCTCCTTTCTCCAAAAGATTCTTGTTTTCCCTATCTTGTTTTAAGTGCTTTTATTAGATATCAGCCCTATTAATTATTATTTTTATTATTGCTATTATTATATAGGATAGCTACTAGTCATTGACTACCATGAGCTTGGCATCGTGTGAGGTGCTTTGTATATACTATCTCATTTAACCAACACCCTATGAGGAAGATACCATCATTATCCCTATTTATAAACGAGTAGAATGAAACTGAGAGGTGAGAGAACTTCCCAAGGCCACACCAGTAGCAAGTGGCAATACTGAAACATGAACTCTAGTCAAAATGATACCAGAGGTTATGCACGTAACTGTATTCTCAATACCACTCGTTTGGGAGAATGCACAGGGAGGTAAATGACAAGCCCGTCAATCTACCAACAGGAAGCATACTTATTAGACACCAAACATATGAATGAGTCGTCCAACCACTCTAAGAAGGCTTTGCCTGTCCGATTTTGTACTTTTACTGTGTCAGACACTGGAGATTCTTACCACCATTCTTCTACCATTAAAAGTTGGCTGGCAACTGAGAAGGTCAGACAGTACCTGTGAGAGAGGAAGGGAGAAATTCAGACTTCTCCAAAAGCAAAAAGGGAAAAAAGAGAGAGAGAGAGAAAGAAAGCAAATCAAATTCGTCATTTTCTCACAAGCTCCAAACATTACAATACAAATCTCAGAGTCGGTTAAGGTCAGCTGGTAGTGAACATCTCTGCTCTGCTGACATCAGGGTGATTGTTCTCGTGCATAGCTGATGAGCCCACCTGGTGTACAGGGCTGTCAAGAATGTATCAATTAACTCCAATACCCACCGACTTAACAAGAAACCCTTATCGTAAGCGGGATGACACCGGCACGTTCAAGAAGGTGCGGAGAGAGAACGGTTTTCCATCAGGCTCATCTGAATGAGAAACACCTCCCCAAAGAAACGCTTACTTTTCAGCGTGTTAGACTCCATTTCAACAGATAAAAAGGCAAAAACGGGAATCATATTGAGTGGGTTTGATGTTATCTGCGTTCTCCTCTTAAAGGGTGCTGTCACTCAGTCATCAACTCTCCTCAAGCAGAGTCACCTGCCATGAAAAAACAGGAAGACAGAGACTGGGGGGAGTTGAGGTTCAGAAGTTCTAAGCAGAGGTGGTGGATAAGATCTAGATTCCTCTCTCTAAAACAAATGTCAGGCCATGTGCTCAGCAGCATGGTCCAGTGCAGAGAGGGCTTAGAAGCAAAAAGAAGACCAAAGTCCTGTTCAGGGCTGAGGAGACTACAGTCAAGTGTTGGTTGTGGCAGCTTCCAAGATGGCAGGAGAGAAAGGCGGTGTCCAGCGGTACCAGTTCTTGTCCTGGGCAATGGTGCTGGTGTTGGGGGATAATCTCCTCCGAATTTGATAAAATCGAGGGTGTGGGCAGAAACTGGTATTGGTGAGAAGGAGAGTAGCCAGGCTCTAGATAGATTGGAGGGAAACACCCTTATATGAGTCCAAAACCAGACCTTTCCACCTGTTTCTTATTACCAGAGTCTGTTAGTCAAGCATCATCGTTTGTGAGATGACCCCTCTTACTTTGAGGTGACAAGCCCTAGTCCCCTCCCCCACCCAGCTTGTTCACCACACCCACCCTAATCCTTCCAGTTCTTGCCACAGCCAACATCTGACAGGGGCTGTTCCGGTTCGGCCATCTTCCACCCCACATTGGCCATTCACTGTCCTGGTGGTGAGCATGGCTGGGGCACTGTGGGGCACCAGGGCCCAGAGTATTGAAAGTTGCTTCTGCCATCCCCTGTTCAGGTCAAGCAAGCAAAGGAGCTCTTGTGAGTAATTCATAAAGTGCCTATACTCGGAGGTATTGCACAATCTCATTACCATTAATTTTTGCATATTTAACTACAGTTTTTAATTAGATGGTATTTTATTATTCATGCACATAATTTGAGCCCAAGTCAGCCTGCTTTCTTGGAGGAAAGGAAAAAAGGAGGGGGGAGGGCACTGATTCTTCTGAATTGAAAGTTGGCATTGGTGTTCCATCTTTACTGGAGAGTGAGCGTGGCAGACTGCAAGTGTATAATGGTTCTCTTTTAATTTCACTAATAGCTATCATGTTATGTACCTTTATAAATTTGTTCAATCCAGAGTGCTGGGAGTTGTCTCTGTATGCAGTAACTGTAAATAGTTTGCTCTGTTTGGTTTGCTCATACAAACTATTTGCTCAGGCTCCTTGATGTATTATTAAAATGGGTAATGGGCCCCTGGGAAACCATCTAGTTATATGCCTTCATTTGCAGAATAAACCATGCGTTGTTTTCATCTTTACTCATGATTGTTAATGGCACCGATGATGAGATGGGTGGGTTTTTTTTCCCCCACTGCCTTTATCAGCACTGTTTTATTATGCAGGCAAAATGGCCAGGCTGCTGATTTTGTTTAAGGTTTTCAATTAGTCATTTGACTGAACACATCTGTGCTGGCATCCACCCAGAGCTGGACTGCAGCTATTACCGGTTTACACCTGCTGAACCAGGGCCATCAACGCGGATGGGAATAAACCTAAATTGGCCTTTTAGATATGGTTGAAAAGTTGTAATGTTGCAGTGTTTTAGAGCAGTGTCAGAAGGTGAGAACTTTTCCGCCTTAAGGCCTAAGAACCTGCCATGATATTCCACTCCACTCAAACGACTCACTTTTAGGCTGGTTATTAATATCTGTTTACCATTCTGCGGCCCTGATGACTTAACCAGCTGACGTTAACTAGATAAGATTAGGTTTGTACTGCAGCAGGGAATAGTCGAGGTTTAATTGTGTTGGTAAACAGAACACAGTGGCTGCTTTGCAATCTCTCAGATGCCTCGGAATTATTCAGCAGCAGTTTGGAACGTGACTCCTACATCTTCGACTGAAATGAAAATTGCTTCATGGCAGAGCAGTGACTTCCGTGCTGGAACTGGAGGCGAGGTATGACTTTGATTCTCTGAAGAATCTTTCATTTATCAAGGAGGAAGACTGGGCAAGTTTCTGCAAAATAAAAAGGCAATCACCTCACAGCTGGGTGCCCATAGTTTCCCCAAAAAAATACCTGCCAATTGCTAAATATCAAGAAATCCTCTTCACTGGTCCTCAGGACCTCCAAGAGGCAAGCGGCTAGGCTTCAGACGGGTAAGCAGGTCACTGAGAAAGCGCTAACGTTTGGATACTGGGGTTCAGGGATGTTTGCGGAAGCAGCAGCATTTCTGTTGGACCCAACCGATGGGCTGGGTACTGGAATAAAAACATTTTCCTCACTGTGGGAAAATCCTGAAGAATGTTTCAGACCCTCAGGATGACAAAAGATATTGCACTGCAGCAGGAATGGAGGTATCTGCCCCGACACCAGTTTTGCCCCGAGGGATTAGCTTTTGTTAGCTTCACCACGGCTGCCCGAGTGTGTGGCGAGGATGCTTACTCCTAATAAACATCACTGCCTCCTCCCATGCTGGACCTTTAAAACCTGGCTTCTGGGAAAGGTCCGTTTCTTTATTACCCCTTTCCCTTTATCATTTCTCTAACCCTTTTCCTGACTAGAAGATGAGCTTAACTAGTTTGTGAGCAAGTAAGGATCAAATCTACGACTTGGTTCATATCAGTCTTTGTTTTGGGTTTTTGCTTTGTTTTGTTTTACCTCCCCAATTAATATCTGAGGCAGATCCAAGCTATGGGTAATCAACACTATCATCATGATCACCTCATCCCATCTTACATTTATGGAGCACTATGTAGCAATACTATCTAACAAATGTTGTGTATCAAACACTATTCTAGGAGACTTGTGGGAATTGACTCCTTTAATCTTCATAACAACCCTATGAGCAAGGTGCTATGACTACTACCCCCATTTCACAGATGAAGAAACTAAGGCACAGCAAGATCAAGAAAATTGCCTAAGATCATACTGTGAATAAATGAATGGTTTCTAACCATAAAGCTATTCTACCTCTTAGAGTTAGAAAGAGCTCCTCAAGCCAAAGGTTTGCAATTACAAGCTGAGATCTTGCTGGAAGGGTTCCATGAGTTGGAATCTTCTTTTCATTCACCCTTATTTAGTTTGCTTCCAATTTTTCCAATGTTGTAATGAACATGCTTTTACCCATCTCCTTGGGCATGCATGGACATAATTAGAAGTGGATTTGCACAATCATAGGACATGTGCACTTGAAATTTTATGAAATACTGCCAAATCACCTTCCAAGAGGGTTGAGCCAATTTAAACACCCACCAGCCATGTATGAAGGTATATTTAACCACCTCCTTTCCAACATTTTGATATTAAATTTTGCCAATCAAAACACATTTTAGGGGAGCAGATGTAGCTCAAGTGGTTGTGTACCTGCTTCCTATGTATGAGGTCCCAGGTTCGATCCCCAGTACTTCCTAAAAACAAAAACAAACAAACAAATGAAAAAACAACTCTCATTGGGGAGTAGATGTAGCTTAGTGGTTGAGCACCTGCTTCCCATGTCCTGGATTCAATCCCTGGTAACTCAAAAAACAACCAACACATATTTTAAAAGTTGAGATTTTCAACTGTTTGTGAAAGGAAGTAAAGATGCCCCTAAGTTCTTTAAAATACAAGTTCTTTTTCCTGTAGTTGCATAGATCCATTACCAGAGTAACTAGTTGCACAGCAGCGTTTTTTGTGGGGTGTTTTGCCTCAAAATTGTAACAATAGCATGTTAAATTGAGAGGTGGTATAATAGTTAAGTGCGCTGGCTCTGGAGTTAGACTTCCTGGGTTGAAAATCAGGATCCCACCTCCTGGCTGTGACACCTTGGAAAGTGTCCCTTCCTACATCTCAATTTCCTCATCTGTAAAGTGGGAATACCCAGAGTAGCAACCTCATAAGGTTTAAATAAATCATTCATTTAAATGATGAGTATGCATAACAAGTGCCCAGCTTATAGGAAGGGTTTGACAAGTTTCGTCCATTATGAACTCTGTCCAACAAGTAGCCCTAATAGACGAGTGAACAGAGAAAGTGTTTCTGCTTCTTGGTTTAGATTTCTTTTTGCAGTACCTTTTTTTAAAAGGCTATGGCATCTTGCAATCATTATGGTTGTTGGCCCCAACCCTTTCTAGTAACTCTGAGCAAAGTTAAAAGAAGGTCAAAGCCTTCTTTTAATACCCAGGGCCCATTCTGATGCTTGGCACATAGGGGTGCTCAGTAAGTGACAGCTAGATGGGCAGGCAGACAGACAAGTCATGCCTCATTGGTCTCAAGAGGGAAAATTTTGCATTTGTTCAAAATGCAAGTGCCCAGGCCCCATGGGAGAGCCACTGAATCAGAATCTCTTGGGTGGAGCCCTGGAATCTGCATTTTAAACAGCTTCCCAGGAGATTCTTGGCACAGAAAGCCTTGGGCATGAGATCCTAGACTGTCCTGCCTCTGGACAAAGTTATTTCCACCACCTGGCACAGTTTTCCTTATGCATAGTTGGTATTCAATAAATATTTGTCAATTGAATGAATAAACCATCACCATCACTGGTGAGAGTTATGGGATTTTCATGCTTATGTGGCCCCAAGAAATGGATGCTCATCAGACTCTTTCTGCCACAGCATCTGTGGTATGGATCCAAGCAATGCCATGCTGGGCTCACAAGAGTAGGAGGCAAAGGTCCCCTGTGGCAATCTTCTCCTGCTCCTCTAGCCAGCCTCAGGCCATCTGCTGTCACCCAACACTCAGAAATGACTTCCTGCAAACCCCTGGGATGTCCAAGTTTCACAGATACCATTAAGCATGCTGGAGGGCAATTTGTTTGGAGTCCAAGGTCAAGCCCACCTCCACGGCTGCCCTATCACCCCACTTGGCCTCACGGGACTTCTGGAATTGAAGATTGCAGCCTGCGGCCTGCCTGTACCTCACGGTCTGGCAGCAATTCCTGCTTCACTGAACTCCTCCTTCTGACCACCACTTACATTCTGGCTTGATTTTCATCATGAGCATAACTCCTGCTCGCCCCTCTCTCAGGTCCAGCCCACAGCAACACCCTCACTTCCCCCCAGGCTCTGACTTCTGTTGGGTAGGGGTGGAAGGGAGGAGTTGAGCTCCCAAGAACTGAGTCACAGTGTAGGACATTCCAATAAAGGGAGCACAGGACTCAGAACTACAAAGTGCTCATTATACATTTGGTGACAGAAGGTAATGTTGACTAAGCTGTATATTTTTTTAATCATGATTTTGCTTTATAAACATTATTTCCAGTTTTGGAAGAAGCAACAGTCATCTCTTGAACCTGCTTTGAAAATATTGAGGATTTCTAGACTGTGCTCAAATGAACATTAAATGGACGTTTTCAAGGACAGTTGGCGTTTACGGAGCCCTTTCTAGTGCCAGGCAGAGCAGTAAGCATTGTATGCCTATTAACTCATTGAATCTTCACAGCGATCCCATATGGCTGGTATCCATTTTACAGAAGTAAGAGAACTGGTTAAGTCTGTCACTCAGAGCTAAATAGATTACAGGGGCAGAGTCTAGATTCGAACCCAGGACTCCTGGCTCAGGTGCACCACAGGTTACAGTGGAAGGCACAGACTGCCGGTTCCCTTGCATGCCCTTCAATCCCTGCCTTACAAGGTAAACATTCCCAGAGCAGAGCAGCAGAGACACAAACAGGCTGTCCTTTTTGGGAAGGGAGGACAGACCGGTTGGACCGGCCAGATTGGAAAATTCTCTGGCCATTCCCCACAGGGACTGTGGAAGGCACAATGGGAAGGGAATTCCCAGCCCCCAGCAGCCCCTTCCTTCAGCCTCCATCTGGGTCGCGACTCTACAGAGGGCCTCCAGTGACGAGGTGGTCACCTTTTCCCCACGCAGACCCCATATTGGCCGCGAACGCCTGGGTCCAGTGAGCCGCCTTCTCTCCGTGTGGTAGTCAGAATTTTACATCCCTAGCAGATGAAAGCAGGGGGCCCGACAAAGGGAAAATGAAATTTCCCTTGAGCTATTTGCCCTGGCTGACTAACCCAAACCTTCCTTCTCAGGATGAAGAACAGCTCTGATGTTCTGATGTTGAAAGCATCAAAGGCTGATCCCCTCAGCTGAGCGGTGATACACAGTGACTTGGCAGGGAGGGCCTCGGGAGCTCCTGCCAGTGGCCTCTCCAAAGCCCAGACCCTCCGAATCAACCCTTCGTTATTTGCCGTCGATAATCCCCTAGTTAGATGGGGGCCACCTGGGCTATTCCTTGGCTTGAGTTTAGCCTGCCTTCTCCGCTTCCTCCTGCTCCTCTGCTGCCTTCTCTGCCCACAATACCATCCTCCTGCCTCTACACCTTTAACAGGGGCCCGAGCACTGTCCTTTTCCAACTCCCTCTCAGCACCATCTGAGAAGTTCAGAGCCCAGTGGAAGGAGAGCCTCTAGAGATACACATCAGCTTCCAGAAGGCCCGACAACCTGCTTTCTAGAAAATATTTTTCTCAACAGTTTTCTCTTTTTTTTCTGGTGGCAAGAGTGATCCGTGTTCACTGTTGGCATTTCAACAATGTGGAAAAGTCTAAAGAAGAAAGTAGAAATTGCTGCGGAGCCCATCACGGAGAGAGCCCTGCCAGAGTAGCTTACCGTCGACGCTGTGCCTGACTACCCAAGCAGCCTGGCGCCAATGCGCTACCTAACTAAGACGGCACCTTTAGGTGCCCTGTAACCTGCTTTCCCATCTCCGCAGGATCTTGGTCACCTTTAAGGGCTTTCTAAAAGATCTCTCTCGCAGTTAAAAGTAAATTCAGAAACCCTTCCAATTCTTCCCTTAAAACACAATAGCTTCACGCTGGTGACAGTGCGGAGCTTGCTTCGAGCTCTGCTTTCAAGCTGAATTGAACACGGAGAAGATGGCTGAGCACCAACTTCAGGCAGCCACAAGCAGCTTTGTGAGAGGAGAGCCTCTCTTCACAGTTTTCATAAAGCCAAAGCGTGACCCCTTCCTTTGTTTTTAGAAATTAATAAAGCTTTTCCAACACACTGCCCTCCGCCCCTGCAGTGAACAGTCAAATCACGCTTTTTATTCCCAGCTCACCACGTCAAGTAAATAGAAGCTTACAGCATAGACCAGGGAACGATAAGCAATTCCCACAGCAGCGAATTCTTAATATATAAATTCATCCGGCAGCAGTTTAGTATCAACTGGCAAAATCAGGAACAATGGGAAGCAGCCAGGCCTGGCTCTGACGAGGTCAACCATCAAGGTTATCTATATTCAATTACTGGTATCTACAAACTTGCATAGCTGTCAGCTGGTCAGAGCCCAAATGAAAACTCACCATGCTCAGAAAGCAAATATAGTTTCCAAGCAGAGCCTCAAATTAGCTCCGTGAATGACTTGGCTTCAAACGCACACACAAGAAATCAGCCTTTGGGGACATTTAGGCCCAGCGCCTCAACGTCTAAATTTGGGCATCATCTTATAAATCGCAGTTCCTGAAGTAGGAAAGGACTGGAATTGCTCCTTAACCCTTGGCGACGATAAATTATACCACTTAACAATAGATAAACTTAAGACACTTTTCCTGTAACGTGAACCTATTGTGAGGTAACTGCTAATCTCCGACATCATTCCTCTCCCATCGGTACCACTAAGAACTGTCGGTGGTGAGGAGACACAATCATTTGTTTTCTAACTCCTCCTCTGGAACCATATATCATGTGCGGAAACAAAGCTCACCAACAACAGATACGTATCTCTTTCCTTTATCTGAGTTCCTCTTGCCATCAGGAGTGATGCGAGGAGGACATGTTTGCAGGGCGAGAGATACTTCCAGAACCCAGTAAGGGGGCAAATCTCCCTCCCAGGGGCTGCTCTAAGTTGAGGATTTTAAGGGAGGAGAAAGGGGGTAACTGCTGGAGAGCTTTCTGTTCACCACCTCCGACAGCGACCAAAATCACACCTTCCTCCTTCCTGGCAGGTGCCTTTCAAATCCAGGCCCCATTTCCAGGTCAACCATGGAGATTTACCGACTCTGCATGTCAGGGTTAATCAATGCCGAGGTAATTTCGAGAATAGCTTGGGGAGGCCGTAAATCGTGGGCCTGTTATGGTCTAGATGTCTTTGATTTTCTCTTTGGGGCAGCCGTGTTTGAGTTGCTACTCTCCGTCATCCGCTCTACTCTTTCTCCAATATCTGACATCTTCGTGGTCTCAAGGGTCCTCCTCAACCCAAGAATGAGCCCCTTCCAGTTCCCTCCCAAGCCTGGCATACCAGCTATGGGATCATGTAGTCCATTTGAGCTACAAAATAGAGGGCTTTACGTTCACCAGGGGACTCTAAAATGCGATTATCTTATAAGATGTCGCTTAACGCAGGGCTGATACAGGGAGGGAAAAGCCAGAAAGAGCAACGTTGAGCCTGACTTTGAGTCAGGCCCAGGACACCCTCCTACCTCCAACCCGGGTCCTGGATCTACCTAAAAAGAGTCACCCCATGTACAACTGTGCAAGTTGCACATGGTGCAAGAGGTCCTGTCTAAGGGGGTGCCCAGTCACATTAGAGCTTTTATCAATTTCTATATTTATCATGACAATTTTATGGGAGATGATGATAATATATTTTGTTCAAACAAAATCAGTGCAGAAACTTTTCTGACAGATGAAAGTAAAGTATCTTGAGAAGGGGACAGTTTCTTTACTTGGTACAGAGGTGTCAGGTGGGTTAGTGGGAGTCCTACACCAAGGGACCCACTTCTTATCCCTGAAGTCCACATGGCCACTTAGGTCGTAGATGACCTTCAACATGTCAGGAAGAAAAACTCAGGTTGTTAGAGTGAGATGATTTGTCCCTAGGTCTCTCTCCTCCCACTGGGATTGCCTTGTCCACCCCAGTGCCTCTCTCAGGAAGGCACCCAACACATGTTTGAGGAAGGAAGGAAGGAAGGAAGGAAGGAAGGAAGGAAGGAAGGAAGGGAGGGAGGGAGGGAGGGAGGGAGGGAGGGAGGGAGGGAGGGAGG